>JARHVA010000732.1:3002500-3245000 GCA_037957365.1 Torreya grandis
CTCTTTTTGATCCTAGTCTATGCTAGTATCATGATATTTACACCTACCTCCATGATAACATCCTACTACTGACCTCAATCATCACCAATGCAAAAAATTCATCTATCACACATCCTATTATACCATTCTTGGTAGCAAAATATATCAACAAGGATATGATGGGACCTTATTAAGATGGTTGACATAAAAGGAGGTTACTCTTGAAATCAAGAAGGTCCATGATGGTATCTATGGCAGTCATGTCAGTAGGATGGCCATGGATAAGAAGTTACTTAGGTCTGGATGTTATTGGCCCATAATGGATCATGATTCTTGCCAATATGTACACAAATGTGTAGCCTATCAAAATCATGGTAATCTAATTTATGACCCCACATAAGAGGTTCAGCCTATAATGAACCCTTGGCCATTTTCCATATGGGGACTAGATCTAATTGGCAAGATCAATATGACATCATCTAATGGTCATAATTTTATAATAATAACCATAGATTATTTTAAAAAATGGGTTGAATCCATGTTGATCATCTATACCATAGGTCTCTAGATATTGATGTTCATTCTAAATTAAATTGTTTGCCACTTTGGCATCCCAACTACAATTTTATCAGACAATGGCAAATCCTTTAAAAAATAGGAAGTTGAAGATCTATGTAAATGATATCACATTGAATTGTATTTTTACACACTCTACTATCCCTAAGGTAATGGAAAAGCAAAGCAAACTAATAAGATGCTTATTAAGATTCTCAAAAGATTATCAATGATGTAGGAAGAAATTGGCATCTATAACTATATCCTACTCTTTGGTCCTCCAAAACTACTATCCAAACACCTGATAGGGATAATCTATATTATTTAGTCTATGGCATAGAATCAACCTTACCTATGAAAGATGAGATCCCCTCCTTATGTATCTCTTTGTGGGGTATAATTACCAATCATAATTTTAGACAAGAATAGATATAAGAACTTGATCTATTGTATGAAAAACATCAAAGTGATTTAAATCATGTTTAAACACATCAGAATAAGCTCAAGGGCCAATATCATAAGAAAATCTAGTCCCATGAATTCAAAATAAGTGGACTTAGTCCTGAAGGAGAATCAAAATAACACCAATATAGATCAAGACAAGAAGGGCAAATTTAAAGAAAATTAGCTTGGGATTTATATCATTATTTCAAAATTTGGATTAGGAGTATACATATTAGTTACATTTAATGGGGATGAGCTCAATGAGCCTATTAATATTATGCATTTGAAACACTTTTATACTTTAAAGGCTCCAACACCTCTGTCTATGAGTCCCCACTCTTGGGGGCACAACCATCACCATCTTACCTCTCTCATCATTCCATTCCATCATTTTACATATGAACCTGGTCCTAATAGTGGGTGTACATTATAGGCTTTGGCATAATCAAGAGACATGAGTTGAAAACTAGGTCAAATCATTATTGGTCATAAGAGAGGAACATCTATTGAGGATTCCTCTAGAATATCCAACTCTACTCTCCAAAATTGACTCATCCCATCTTGGACATCCTCATATATATCCCAATCACATCCTCCTTGATGGGTCTTTTTTCTATTTACCTCAATTGCATCCTAACTTTTTTGTCTATATGCACCCCTAAGTAAAGATCCATAAGAACCCACTAACCTCATTATTATCGAAGAGTCATATAATGTTCTTATTCTAGGATCCATCATACACTTTTACAATTAAATCTTGATCATTCACTTTAGACCCTAAACATGGTTGTTATGATTATTTGGATCCTTGTATCATATTTAAGGGCACAATCAACCCCTATACATTTTAACTATGTTCCTAAAAATTGTTCCTCTTAGAGCCTTATATATATTATCTTTAGTAACTTGGTTATTCATGTCTATTATATATAATCATTATCCATCATCATTTTAATCATTTCCTTAGGTTGTATTTTATAAAATTCATACATATATATAAGTTACACATATTTTTAATAATCCATTTTATCTTTTTAAGTAGTATATTTTGTATATATCTTGCATTATATTTTTACATCATTTGTATATGTGTGACAAGTTTGTTCCTAATCATTAAGTCTTGTAAATATTTGTCATAGTTAGTAAACCTTATTGTATTTTTATCTTGTCTTTATTTTTAAATCTTGTTCTTTTTGACAAAGGGAACAAGGATGGTCTTCAATGACTAACTAAAAGTTAGAATTGGGCATGTCACTCAAATGGAGTTCTAACGCACTGTGAATCCAATGTACCCTCAACTATTATCATGTCATTGGTGCACTTTAATTCGCATGTGGAATATTAAATTATATTTCCTACATATTTAATGGTTATAAAGTACCCCTATCCCATCCTCATAATCATACCACTATCCAGTATAACAATCCTAACATACTATCCCACACCCACCCATCTCCTAGGTGCAAGAGGATTTTAGCTCATATTAGTTTGTGAGACACATGATCAACACTACATCTCATTTTAAAACACATAAAATATAAATATCTCATTTCATTCTCACCACACCAAATCACATAATATAAATCCATAATCAATAAATAAACATCATCTAAAATATAATCATCACACCATTATAGCATCTATTAAATCATCTAAGCATATCATCATCATAAGCAGAACACTAAAATCACATATCACCATTGAGTCACCTACATAATCCATATACCTAAAAAGCACATAATATAACTCATCCATATGTAACAAACATCATCCCATAACCATAAAATGATATATAACAAAATCAAACCACATATATATTAATAGTTCATAATTTCCATCAGAGTCATTCACAATATATAAATACATAAATGGGCCCTATGGGCATCAATGTGATATGGTACATGAAAATCCATAACATGATACATGTCTTGAAAATAATTAAACCTAACTCACTATGATCCTAGTGGTCCCTTTTAAGGTTGGTGTACTGATTAGAAAGAACTAGACCTGAATGTCATTACATGTTGATTGGATAACACTGTTACCTTATATAAAATCTTGTAACATCAGGACTATTGTATCGGCCACATAATATATCTCATGATCATCCCCATTAATATCTATCACATGGCTACATCACCCTCTTCCTTGGCCTTCTTAGCTACCTATATCTATTCCATTATCTCCCTCACCTTAGAGTGCAACTATCCAATCTGGTCATGTAAAGTCATAATTTGAGCATCCAAACTCTATATTTGTCTCTACAATGTAGTTATCTACCATTATAAGGCTTCTAACTATCCTATCAACCATATGACCTATATAAATTCTCTAGCCAACTGACTATCCATTTGTGTATTTCACCCCTATAACTATGTAACTAACCTGTCCCATTCCACTGTGATCCCTATAATATTTGAGACTTAGGGTTTGTACTTCTCTCCTCATCATTTCTAGGAGTGCTCACTCATCATCACTCAAAGGTGTACTAGTTGGCCTTGCCTCATCTACATTCCAATCCCACTAGCCTAAACTCCCACTCTAACCCAACCCCTAGCTCTTATCTGATCTCCACCTTGGTCTCCTCCATCTACATCTATCACATCTGTCCCCCTATCCATCTTAATGGACCTATAATTGAGGTTGTGATCTTTGAGCTCACTTCCTTCCTAATCTATCCCGTGCCTATAAAAATATCTGCATAGCCCCTATTCACCTTGGCTAGCTATTTGAGTAAGCTGTGCAGTTGTCTCTATGCCTACCAATCAGTGTACATTGTCATCACTCTAGGATTTCAGATCAAAGTCTAGTAATCCCATAATATTGAGGCAATGATCTAGTAATCTACTCTAGCTAATTCCCTATCCACCAGAACCCCCTATTGCAGTGTCTCCCTATTACTATGAGAAAATAAATTCCTCTTACTAGGCACATCTTGTGGCCTCTAAAACTACCACTATACATGATCAAGTCTATACCACTCAAGGATATAATCTTAGCATCCAATAATATAACACTTAGTCAACATGAATTATGTGACATCCACATCTTATGGCCACCCCTAATAAACCTATCTGTATGGCATCTATGTAATCTAGTCTAGTTACAAGCTATCAAATTCTTATCTATAAAATTGGATCTCCCTAGCATGAGACCTTTATACTCTCAGAATGACGTACCACCCAAATACTAGGTAATCATGGGGATCTCTATCTATGCACATACCCAAATTCCACTTTATGACAATGTGCTCACAAAAATATATGTATTAATAGAGAGGGTATTAGGCTTGCTGCTCCTCTATATGCACCCATATGAAACTCCCTATATAAGTGGGATAGTAAAATAGGACCCTAGGTAAATATGAGGTAATCTTAAACTATGTATAAAAAAACATCACCCATTCCCAAATGTAACCACTTCCTACTCTTATTTGGCAAAAATATGTCATTGCCAAGAGACATAACCACAAGTGTTAATCTATCAATCTTGCCTTCCCTCAGTGCCCTATCAATATCCACTCATGAATCCCACACCCTAATCTATAATATACCATCCAAACTTTGAACCATCACACTAAGGGTATGTGCATGCTAGTATATCCTATGGCCTCTCATTGGTAATAAAAATATCCATAACACATCCTCAAGAGTGACTATCATATCCCTAGTCACTAAAGGAAAGCTGATGGTCTCATATGCCACCTCTAGACTAGGGCTATGATCAATGTTCTATAAATCATCACAATTGACATTATTACAAAATAATATAGGTGTATCAACTCCAGTACTCCATACTCCTTAGGTTTTAGTAAATATATCTTGTACAACACCACTAGATATTATAGCTAGGAATCTATCACCCCTAAATCCTCTTACACCAACACACATCCCATCAAATCATATTGTTCTAATCACACTTACCTCTAGCCTATCCCATCTGATAAACCTAATATCTATGTCCCCAACTCATTCATCTAACCTAAATACTAACTCATCCTCTCCAAATTATCCATCATTATTAATTGTCTACCTTTTTGTCTAAAACCTCCCTCACCTCATTACACTAATCCCTAACCCAACCTAACCTACCTATGTACTCCTTGACCGATCTTAACCTTACCTAACCTACTCATCCACCTCTTATCCTCCCCAACCTAACCACCAAATTTTTTTATTGAGCCTAGCCTAATCACCCCCAAGTACCTAATTTGTCTAACTTCCCTCCCTAAACCAACCCCTAACCCTTATCCCTAACTACCATTATATTATAACTTTTGACCTAACCCTAACTAGTGAATTTGACATAATCACTATTCACATTCTTTAATTTTTTAAAACCAAAAATATAACCTCATAGTTTTGAAAAATTATAATTATCCCCTCATGTTAATATGATATCACAAATATCTTATTACAATATTGAAATATATCAAGTCACCTGTTGTAATTTTGTAATATTGTAATTTGTGATTGTGATATCATAACTTGCGAGGACAATACCATCACTAAGGGAATTAACCCCAATCATAGTATTTTACTCACAACATGTACATCTAATTAATGCTAAAATAAATGTGAAAATAAAAAAATTCACAAGCTATAAATGGATTACTTATCGGTGGTCCTACGTTAGCTGGCCTTTGGTGCTCCTAGACTCTTTCTTTATGATGTGATGCATGAAGGATGTGATCCATTGCTAAAAATCTAGAGCAAAGAAGTCAAAAGGGATAAAAGAAAAAATGAGATTTTTTCACCCACCTTTTTCTATTTTACCCCTAATTCACCTCTCTTTTACCCCTCATACCCTATTGACCCCCTATTAATCCTATTATCCTACCCTAATCTACTGATCCCCAAATCCTATTCCATAACTAATTATCACTATTCATTGTCATTTTATCAATCCTAAGTCTCTCAAGGCATAGTCTTATATTCCCCTTTATAATCCCACAATCTTGAGTTAGAGCTACATTAGCATGAGGTATTTTTGACTATGTAGGTAGCCCCTGACTATGTTCTTATGCCTAGGGATATCTCAGCCACTATTAACATCTAATCCCATCCCATATGGGTCACTCATTGATATTAAATCATATTGAGTTACACATACAACATAAAGTGGCTTATTATCACTTGCCATCCCTATAATGTCCTATATAAGCTTTAAACCATCCCTAACATGTGTCCTTGCTAATGGGATTATCACTAGCTTGTGGCCTATCTTGTCTCTTTATTCCCTAGACAATATCAATGTCTCAAGAATTTCAATCTTATCATCTTAATCAACTTGTCTACCTTTTAGACATTGGTTGTTGTCTAAAATTTAACCTTTAAGGCTAAGTCAATTTATCCCATAGCACTTATGCTTTAGGAATCTCAATTATATCTACATCAATTCTTGGGGCATCCCAACCCAACCCCTTATTCTCATCTTGCTATTATCCCACGTTAGGTATTTATTTTTGAGGGACTATCCGACTCATTCCTCCATGCATGTTCCCTTGAGGGGGCATCTTGTATACTTATAAAATTATCATCTATGAAACAATTTTTATTTGAAAAGCCATTACTCACTCTACTTCACTTCACATGCAATACCCTTTCAAAGAGGGGCAAAATGTATGCACCTAAATCTGCTCATCTTAATAATCCTATTAAATTATCCCATAATCATATCCTTAACCAATTAAATAATATCTTAATTTCTTACAAAATATTACCTACATCCCATAAACCTTACCATACCCTTATAACCCATTAATTACCCTATTAACCTAATAATTATCCTACTTATCCACTAATCTACCCACTAGTCCACTTGCCAATTTAAAATTCCTATTTATTCAACTACCCCTAGCTACCCTACCACCTTAGATTTTCCTACACCCTTATGAATATTAAACCTCATTAATTTCCATATAATCCCATATTATCCCATAAACTAATCAAGAAACCTCTAGAACTAGGGAATCTCCTCCAAAATTCTAGAAGTTTCTAAACTAGAAACTTCTAAATAATTTAAAAATTCCATGAAATATCCTCCACCATCCTATAAAATCCACGCTTGAGCCATGACCAAGCTAAATTGGAAATTAATAAGCCTCCATTATAATACCATAATCAACTAGTCTCAAGCATTTACATACTCTTTCCAATCCATCTAATAATCCAAGGAAGCCATTGGAGTCACTTTGAAGCTCAAAGTGAGAAATCCACACTCAATCAATTTGGTGTTCGAATCCACTTGAAGATCTTAGAGAGAAGACATAACAGATAAAGGGATGGTAAGAATTTCATTCTTTATTATCTAATTGTTCCTTTATTCCCTCCCTTTAATGTTCGTTGTGTTATTGGGTTTTAATTACTAAATATAGTAGTTTTTATAAATAACTCAAAATATGATCACACAAAGACATCTCAGGTGTAAGGGGGTTATGCAATACATCTTTTGAATCAATAACATGGGTGAATTCATATAATTTTGCTTAATTTTGGTAATATTAGCTTCTAAAACTTTTATATTTTATACAAGATCTTGCACATTTTGACCATTAAGGTTTGAAGTTTGAGAAGTCACCAAAGGAGAAGCAAACACTTGTGTTAAAATAGACATTAAAATAGGTAATTGGATTAGAGTGCTAATGGATCCCATGGAATATGTAGAAATAAGTGTATTATTTTTGAGAAATAAAGGTTTAAACACATAACCTATGCCCCCATTAGATGTAGTAGCTAAGACATGAATATGGATATGCCCCATCACTCTAATAACATGATCAATAGATTCACATGGTTATTCATCAATGATTTTATCTTTTTGAGTTGCTAATATAGTATGTAGGATCTTGTGAATATCTTCAAGAGTTACACAAATGCACATTCAAAATAATGTAATAGATCTAACATATTCTTAGTTAACTTGGTCATTTTCATTATCCTCATGATAAAATATATTTTCTATAATAAATTTTTTAGTATGTGTCTCATTATCATTATTTGCACTCTCATTATTAAAAGAATTTGACATAGTATTAGCTTGAGGTATTTTAAGTGGCCCAAGGGGTAACTTAAGATATTCAATAGGAACATGAACTACTATAGGGCTATGCCTAGGTTTCATGTAAAGAATATAATAGATCTAAATTAAAAAAGAAGTAAATAACTTAGGAGGTTGAAAACCCTAGAGAAAGCTAGGATTTACATGGAAAGAAATAGAGGTTGGGTTCACCAAATGGTTAACCCTTTTTGGAATAATAAGCTTAGGAGGAATAAAAGATTCAAGAGTGAATTAAACTATTTTTTAAAGAATGAAAATTAAATAATTTATTTTATGAGATTCAATTTCAGTGTTAAATTATTAAAAATACTAAATATAGAAAGTACATTGGTAAATAATATTTTGATTGTATATTCACAAAGAAGAAATAAAACTTATCTTATGTAATGATGTGTTGAGATGTACACATGAGAAAATAGGTTGTCTAATGTTTAGGAACCAATCATTAGATTCCATATATATTATTTCAAAATACCTAAACACTTGCATCGATCTATGGATATTTGTGTCAATACTATTATCCAAATCTCAATGTAACCATCGTATACAGAGTGTTCATTGTATTTGGATGCGACCACTTGGGTATTTCTTAGGTTTGTGTCACCTTTTGTTTGATGTATGTGGATCTTGTATAGAGTCTTTGCATTACTATTTATAGATAAAACCCTAGCTCTCCATATCAGGTTAGGTTACCTTTCCAAAAAATCGGTCAATGGACTCATGGTGCTAAGCTAACCTAAAATACCCCTCTATTAATAAGTATTGCATACATAACAAATAGTTTATGGAGGGCATCAAACCTATTTAGTTCTCCCTTATGTGTTAGAATGTGGGTACACAAGGGTGAAATATACTATATGAAGATGAATTTGGTGACCTATCTTTTAACTTGAAAAATATGGATTATGGGCTATATTTTTAGTAATTCAGACCTGTAGTATGACTAATCTTATGATTGATATGAAAATATGAATGACTAGGGTAAAATAAATTAGTTGTGTGATTTTAAATTCAATAGTATGTCTAATCTTGAGCACTGATTGCTTAATAATTTATAGATAGATAGTGAGTATGTTTGATTTGTATTTATACTAGCTCTTTTTAATTAATCCTCATAGAAGGGTTAATGAAATTCTTAGGTTGACTAGTACATATCAAAATATTTTAAAATTTTAGGGTTCATAAGGTAAAGACACTTGCATTAGAGTAGGGATAATATAATCAAAGGTTGTGTTGACAAAATTTGGTCTACATACCAAAAAAGTGCGTAGTCCAAGAGTTCACTAGAAGGAGCAGGATCTTGAGGTTAGAATAGTCCAATGATTTAGTGTGAGCATATTTATTGATGGAATAAGTGGACCCAATGAGATCATGTAGATTGAAAATATTTTGAAACACTTTGAGTTCACTTAATGTGTAAGTTATCAATTTCAAAGGGATAAATATAAAGCATTATAGAGACCCTATGGGATGTCAAAAGTACTTTGAATGAATATGGAAGTGCATATCATTCATCTGGTTCTTCATTGTGTTCATCTAGACATCTTGAGCCTAGTGGTAGAAATTCTGAGTAAGCACTTTACTAGCATCATAATTACCATGTGTGGATGAGTCATGGAAAATCAATCATATGGGGTTGTTTACATTAGTCCCAATAAAATATGTGACAAGTTTTATGTCATCCACCAAAGTGAATCAAAATATATGAAGACCTAAAGTTGGCCTCTATAGAAAAATTTGCTAAGTTTCCATACTTAGCAATTTTTAAAGAAGATCAAATAGAGCCAAGTGAGCAGATTAATGAGCCCATATCTTGCACATGTGGTAGTCTTAAGAAAAAGTGATCAAATGGGTTTGTTCATCTCAGTCCCTAGTTACTACATGCTAAATTTTAGATCATATTCTGAAGTGCAGTACAAGTTATGCATGTTCAAAGTTAGATCTTTAGTCAGATTTTTCTAAGTTTCCTATACTTATCCAAATGAACTAGACCGTCATCAGGACATCATGCATGAATGAATAGACCAGTCAAATTGAGAATTTTTTAGACATAATTATAAATATTCTAGGACTAATAGATAAAGTGGGTTCATTATTTTTCACCTCAAGAACATCTCTTGAAATTTTGGTGCCTCCATGACTTTTGTGCTTCAAGTTATAGAACTTTAAAGTTAGAACTGAAACATAAGACATTCGTGATAACATAAAAATAAAGACACTAAAAAAATATATCAGTGTTTAAATTTTATAGTCTTTGGGATGTCAAATACACTCCATATAATATTAAATATGGTCTATAATATGTTAAATTTAAGCTCCATAAACTAATCATTAGGGTTCAAATAGTGGGTCCCAGGTAGATCTAATAGCATGCATTCAATAATACATTCAAATATAACGATAAGTGGAGGTCAAAGAGGTTAAAGGATCTTGAGACAAAATGCATGCATGATAAGTGGTAAAACCATGTTTATTTAATAGAAGATTGATAGCTCATGGGCATTCATGCACATGCATATCAATGAGGTAAGGTGAAGTGAATAAGTCAGCGTATCTAGAAAACCAATAAGTATAAGGATAGTTGGTTATACTGTAAATAGTATAAGTTAGAAATTGACAATAAATAAATAAAATCAAGCTTGAGACATTTTTTATATAATTCAAAGAAGTTATTTTGGACCTAGGCAAAGCAAATATTAAGGAGCTGAGCTCAAAGGTGAAATAGGGCCACATTTCAGACACCAAACATCACCTATAGAGCTCCATATAAGTAAAATAGATTTTTTGGGTGTAATATAGAGAATGAAGATGGATTAGTGTTTGTGAAGCAAAGTCAAGTAGTTTATAGATTTTTATAGATATTGTGACTATGTGAAAACTAATAGTCTAAGATTGGTTTTCACCAATAGTGGACCTATGTTTGATATAAGAGAAAATGCAGACCATAAAGACATATCTCATGGTCACCTTTTTGATAAGTAGGTTTATATGGCCACCTAATGTAGATGTGGCATAATTTATTCAATTCTAAGATATGATCTTTGTCAGTAGATCATTAGATAATATCATGGAGTTCAAAAAAGATACTTGGTGATTGGAGAAGGGAAATAGACATTTAATTATTTTATAAAATTTATTCCTTGTTGATAAGGTCATGATTCAACATCCTCAAGAGTGATAATCCATCAAAAATGGTTGGTAATTTTCTAATGCATAACTCTCTCTCCCTCTTTCCATTTTATGTAAATATAGTCTTCTAAGCCTTAAAATAGATCCCTCTATCCCTCTTTTTGGGATGACTAGACTCCACTAAAATTTGTAATGTGACACCTTTTTGATGCAATAAAGATTGAATTCCATCCTTTTCTAAGCTGAATTGAAGTTTTTTACACAAATTCATATACTATAGTTAAGTGAATGTATGTTCCTTGCTTATGTCTAAGTTTTATTACCTTTAAGAAGTACATAGTAGTTCTTATAGGTCATTATAAGTGTAGTTTATAGTTTATTATCTAGTTTAAAAGTGGATATTTAACCTCTCTACTAACTCAATAACTGATTAATGACTTATTATAAAATATTTATGTGAGATTGATATTCCTTAGTCTTGAAATTATCTCATAGTGTGTATTTTGTGAGTTTGAGTGATCAAATCATTGGTGCATCACTTCTTTTACATGTTATTATAAGTTTTATTAAGTCTCTCTCCCTTTTCCAAGCAAGTGATAGTTTATGTTTAGTGTAGGTGATAGATCTAGAAGGAAGATGAAATTCTCTAGAGGTTTTATCCATTATTAGGATACCCACATCATAGGATCAATCCTATGTTAGACTAGATTTGAGTAGGAAGATTTGAATAATCCCCTTACTCAACTAGGGTACAAATCTAGAATGCCAATAGTTTTGGCATGCTAGATGGGACCCAATTCTTTGGTATAATTGAAATTTGAATATTAGAACTTGAAAAAGGAATTGTACTAGTAGGAGAGATCTACCATCATCAAAATTTAAAGATCTATCAAGTTGTATAACTCATAACATCCTCTAGACAATGTTTTCATGCCAAAGGTTACAACAATATCATCAAGTAAAGTTACTCATTTTGAACATATTGAATTACCTTATAATTCTTATAGAAGATCAATATTTAATAGTACAAGGACTTATCCTCCAAAACATCATTCATCCTCTCGTAAACCTATTGTTTTAGTCTAATCTATTATCCTAATAAGCCAAATCCCTTTTGCCCGAATGGTTATTAGAAATCAAGTGTTTGTCCCATTTAATAGGGATAATACCCTAAATTTGTCCTAATATGATGACATTCCTATGTTTACCCTAAAGAGTATCACTTTCTTTTTTGGAGAATGGGATAAAACTACTACTATTAAACATATCCAAGATGTTGCTAATCTATGTTCTATTCATAATGTTACTCAAGATAATGTGGCTATCAGATTGCTCATTTCTTCCTTCAAGGGAAAAGAATTGAAATGGTATAAAAATCTTCCTTTGACCTCCATTTCTAATTTGGATGAGTTAGGTGCAACCTTAGTTAAGCAATTTGAAGAAAAGTCTAATCATCTATCTTTGGTTGAACAATTGACTACCATAAAAGGTACTCCCATTAATTCATGTCTAATTTTAATCTTAGATTCTAAAAGACATGGAATAATATCCCTACATTAGTTATACCATCCCTATATTATGCATTTTTATACTATCTTAAGGCTCTTGATTCTGATATAAGTGCCAATATAGTCTATGGTTGGTAATACCTTAACAAATGCCTATGAAATTGCTATACGAGTAGAAACCAACTTAATACAAGATGTTAAACTTAATCTAAGACCTCTAATTCCCATATTCCTATAATTATAACCTATTCTTCCTCCTTAAGTTCCTTAGATTCCATATATTCCATCTCTAAAAGTCTAAGTTGTAGCCCCTCCTAATCAATCTAGTGAGATTGGTGATCTAAAAAGCATGTTAAAAGCTTTTGAAAATGAGATTGTTTCACTCAAGAGACAACAGTACCAAGGTATACCTTATCAACAACAAAACCAAAATACTTATCAGTCTTTCAATAACCAATGACCTCCTTATCAAGGTTTCAAGAATAATAGGCAACTTTATCAAAATCAAGGAGCCATAACCCAAACTAAGCCATATGCAACCCTTCATCCTAATATACATTCCAATTCAAAAGATATTATTACCCAAAATAATTGGATTCAAGATCCAAGTTTGTAGCCTTTCAATCCAAATGACACTCAAAATCAAACCTTGGTATCACAAGATATCACCATGCCATAAATGACACAGGAAGGGTTTTCTCTTTAAGGTGGTCAATATCAAGACATAAATATTAGATTCTAAGGAAAAATTAAACAAGTTATAAGATAGCCTAATGCCATCAATGTTAATTGGCAACTGGATGATCATATTGCATTCAACCAAGTTGGTAAAACTAGCAACATAAATGGTCAAGTGGCAGCCCTAACTAGAGCTAAAAGAAGAGAAATTGAGGAAGTTCAAGATGTGTGAAATACTTATAGTGTTCATAGTTTTGTTTCAAAAAGTGTCAAAGATCAGGTTTCTATTCCTATAGTATAGAATATTCAAAATATAGAGACAATGAAAGTTCCCCAAATGCCTCTAACTAGAGAATAACCAGTGGCTCCAAAGTTGTAGCCAAAGGTTAGTGGAAAATATTTTAGCATAATATAAAAAATTAAGAAATAAAATGTTAAAATTATCATGTGGGATTACCTTTCCATTCCATGGCAAATGACATGCTTATTCAAGAGCTTTCAATTTTTAAAGAATCTAAAAAACTAGTCGAGAAATAATGCGCTGTCTTGGCCAATTTGGACTAGTAAATCAAGTAATCTGATTAATAGATACATAAATTGAAAAAGGTGGACAAATCCAATTTCAAATCAAACAAAATCCCCTCTTTTATCTCTCTTTTCTATTAGGTGCTTGCTTAGTCCATAATTGTATGATAGATAGTGGAACTAGTAGAACTGTCATTCCCAAACAAATTGCATACAAGCTTGGTCTTGTCTATGAGCCAAATACCAAAGGAATATTGAAATTAAATGTCTCACCAAAAAATATAGTAGTCATAATAAATTGTCTAAAACTAACATTACATGCTTTCCCGAATGTTGTTATTTATCAAGATGTAGTTGTAGTAGACTTGCCTCCCTATTTTGCCATGTGTCTATCAAAAGACTTTAATTCAAAGATTAGAGGATATTTGTTAGCTGATTGGACCTATTTAATGTTTATAACTAGGTATGGTACTAAGGTAAAAACACATTCTTAACCTATTTCAAGGTTTCATTTGGAGCCATATATGCCAAGTATGGTAAATACTAATTATGTTATCCCAGACAAGGTGCTAGAAAATAATGAGGTAAAATTTGAATCACCTCTAGATGGAGTCCCAAATATTTTAATTAATAAATGGGAATCTAATTTACATGAAAATGATCCATGAAAATTAATTTAATAATAAGGACTTGGTGTATATTATCTTCCTAAAAATGTGCACCAATACCAACATTAATGAAAAATGGTCAACCTAGTGATGGACTGTGGCAGCTATATTTTGATGGATCTAGGGAAAAACATAGCACTAGAGATGGAATGATGTTAATTTATCTAGCCAATAAAAGGTATTTATCTTCTCTCAAGTTTTAGTTTGGTTTTTCCAATAATGTTACTGAATATTAAGCACTAGTGTATGGTTTGCAATGGGCAAGAAAGATGAAGGTCAATTCCTTACAAGTCTTTAGAGATAGTGAGCTAGTAGTTCACCAAGTAACGGGACTTAATATATGAAATAACCCACTACTTAGGTTATATAGTATGGGAACTAGTTGAAAAATTTCAAGCCTTAAATATTAAGGATATATCAGGAAATAAGACAAGCATGGGTCACAGTTTAGTATCCTAGATGACATATAAAGGGAAAAAGTTCAATAACATATCAAGGTAGTTATGAGAGCTTATATCCTAGACAACCATGAAAATTGGCATATATTTGAATATGATATTTATATTTTTATATTATTACAAGAGGAAGTTAAATTCTCTTCAAGGAACCAAGACACACATTTGCAGCAGTATGATGACCAAATTATGCAATTAAAGACAAACAAGTTACTTAAAGGGTTGGTTACTATAGAAAACATATTCAATAGAGATGACGAATTGAGAAAATAAAAGTTTGATTTATCAACCAAGGAAGAACACTAAAAAAATGTAGAGATTTCTATTGACAAGAGTTTAATGCTAGGCAAAGTTTGCACATATTCAGATAAAGAATCTTTTATTAAGTTATGTTTAAGTTTTGTGGATGTCTTAGCATGGAAGTATAGTGACCTTAAAGGATTTGATCTAAATTTAGCTCAACATGCCATTGAGTTAGAAGATGAGACTAGGCCAGTTAGACAAAGACAAAGGCCAATTAACCCAAAGTTTGAACCTTTGATGATAGCTTAACTGCATAAGCTCATTGAGTTAGCTATAATATTTTCAATTAAGCACTCAGCTTGAGTGGAAAACATTATTCTAGTATAGAAAAAGAATGGTGAAATAAGGCTATATGTTGACTTCCATGACTTAAACAATGCCTCTCTTAAAGACCACTACCCATTACCATCAATGGAATAGATTTTACAACTAGTTATAGGTTCATAAAGGTTTTCCTTATTAGATGGCTACAATGGATATAACCATATTTCAGTCAAAGAAGAAGACCAATATAAAATAACCTTCCCCACAAAGTGGGGGACATTTTCATACATAAATATGTCTTTTGGTTTATCTAATATTGGATCCACTTTTCCAAAATCTATGGACATGGCATTTTAGGGTCTCCTCAATAAGTTTGTTTTTGTTTACTTGGATGACATAACAATATTATCTAACAGTATAGATGAGCATATAAATCACCTCAGATAAGTGTTTGAAAGATGCAAGGAATTTGGAGTGTCTTTGAATCTAAAAAAGTGTGTTTTCTCTATTCATAAAGGTAGGCTTCTTGGATATGTCATTTTAAAAAATGGTACAAAGATAGATATTGATAGGATAGAATCAATTCTTGCACTATCATTTCCTAAGCACAAGAAATCCTTTCAAATATTTTTAGTCAAGATGAATTTCATAAGGAGATACATCTTAAATTTTTATACTTTAGCTAAGCCACTCACAACCATGCTAAAGAAGGGAAAAAATTTAAGTTGGTCTAAATAAGAATTAAGAAGCTTTGAAGAGATCAAGAAAGATATAACTAGTGCTCCTACACTCCTGAACCCTGATTTTACATAGGATTTCTTCTTATACAACTATGCTAACATTGACATAATTTTAGGTATTCTCATGCATCAAAATAAAGAGACTTTAGATCAGCTAATATACTTCTTCATTCAAGGCTTAGAAGAATATGAAACAAGGTATTTTTTGTTGAGAAGCATGTTCTTTCAATTATAAGGTCTCTTAAAAAGTTTAGGTACTTAGTGTCTAATAATAAGATACATTTGATGGTTGTACATCCAAGTGCCAAATATTTTCTTCTAAAAAAATATATAAATGATAAGAAAGCTAGTTGGATAACCAAGGTAATGGAATATGATGTTGCGATCAAAGTCATAAAGCTAGTTAGAGGCAAAGGACTTTGTGAACATCTAGCCCAAGACTTGTAGGAGTCTAATGAAATGGTTTTGGTGTCAAATGATGAAGAAGTTGCAAGTGACTAGACCTCATATTTTAGTTGGTTCTAAGATATGGTAAGATATATATAGGATGGTTTTTATCTATCTCATCTCACTCCTTAAAAAAGGAGATATTTTAGATTACAGTCAATTCCTTTTATTTTTGTTGATAATGTATTGTTCAAAAATGATATCAATGGCATAGTGCTAAGATGCATAGAACCAGGTCAAACATAGAGGTTGATTGAGTAGTTTTAAGATGGACATGGTGGATGAACTTACTCATCAAGGATCATAGACCATAATATAATGAGATTTGGGTATTATTATCCAAGTTTATTTGGTGATTGTCATACATGGAATAGGAAATGCAAAAAATGTACCATGTTTTTTGGAAAGGTCAAGCTTATAGCCTTACCTCTCCAACCAATTTTAGTTAATCAACCCTTTATACAATGGGGATTAGATATTGGTGTTACTAATCCCCATTCAAGCTCAGGACATAAGAGGATCCTAACTACCATAAATTATTTTATTAGATGGATAGAGGTAGTGGCATTAAAAAAAGCTAATGAAACCAATGTTTTGGAATTTTATGAAGGTTTCTTTACCATATTTTGGGTCCCTTCAACTATAATTTATAATAATGCTATGGATTTTTTAGGATCTAAGATCAATTAGTGGGTAATTCAACATAGTGTTTTCCTCAGTACCTCATCAAATTATTATCCACAAGGAAATGGCCTTACTGAGTCTACTAACAAGAATTTGTTGAAGATCCTCAAGAGGATTGTAGAAGATAATCAAAGATCATGGAATCTCAAATTGAAGTTAGCTCTATGGGCTGATAAGATCACCTATAAGAGGTCAATTTCTAATTTTCCATACAAGCTAGTATACGGTAATGACGCAAGAATGACTATTTATATTGAATTACCTAATTTGGAATTGATGTATTAGCTTGAGCTTTTAGAGAATGAGCTAATGGAAATAAGATATGTTGAACTCATGGAGCTAGAGGAGATAAGGCATCAATCAATGTTGGCTATGGAAGCCCATCAAGTAATGACAAAGATATCTTTTGACAAAGGAACTTCTTTAAGAGTTTTCCAAGAAAGAGATGTGGTCCTCAAGTGGGATGAGGACAGAGCCAAGTCCGAAAAGCACACAAAATTTTATTCTCTCTAGAGTGGTCCATATATAGTCTCCAGTTACAAATGCCATAATTCTTTCCAGCTCATAAGGATAAATGGTGAAGAACTTCCTATCCTAGTCAATGGGATACATATTAAGCACTTCTATCAAGGAAGCTACATCCCTATACATAGTTGTTTTTGATTTTTTTCTAAATGTTTTTCTAACAGATTAGTTAGTTTCATTTTTGTTTTGTCCAAAATAAGTTATTCTATTTGCATAGTTGTTCAATAGTTTAGTTGCCTTTAATTTTTAGGTTAGTTTCACTAATTTAATTTATTTATTTCCCTATTTATTGAAATTATTTTGTATTTTCAAGTCAAAAATCTATCTTTTAGTTAATGTAAATGGTCCATGTATCATTTTTTATGAGTCAAAAGTCAAGTAAATGGTTTGAGTTCTCTATCATAACAAGCATTCTACCCATCCAAGTCAGCAAAGATGTTGACCAAATTTGGTCTACATACCAAAAATGTGCTTAGTCTAAGAGTTCAATGGAAGGAGTAGGATCCTAAGGTTATAATAGTCTAATGATTTAGTGTGAGAATATTTTTGGATGGAATAAGTGGACCCAATGAGATCATGCAGAGTGCAAAGCTTTTGAAACACTTTGAGTTCACTTAGAGTGTAAGTTGTCAATTTCTAAGGGATAAATCTAAATTGTTACAAAGACCCTATGGGATGTCAAAAGTACATGGAATGAATCTATAAGTGCATATTATTCATTTTTTATTCATTGTGTTCATCTAAACATCTTGAGTCTCATGTCAAAAAATCTAAGTAGGCACTTTGATGACATCATAATTACCATGTGTGGATGAGTCAAGGAGAATAAATCATATGGGTTTGTTCACATTGGTCCTAAGAATATATGCACCAAGTTTTAGGTCATCCAATGAAGTGCATCAAAAGATATGAAGACCCAAAGTTGGCCTCTCAGGCAAAATTTGATAAGTTTCCATACCTAGCCATTTTCGAAGAAAATTAAATAGAGCCAAGTGAGTAGATTGATGAGGCCATATCTCACACATGTGGAAGTATCAAGAAAAAGTGATCATATGGGTTTATTTAACTTGGTCCCTAATTTCTACATGATAAATTTTATATCATCCATCAAAGCATGGAATAAGTTATGCATGCTTAAAATTGGCTCTACAATTAGATTTCACTAAGTTTCCCATACTTAGCCAAATGAACTAGACCATTGTTAGGATGTTGTTGACCAAATTTGACCCTATAGGTCAAATTGGGACCCCTATAGGTAAAAAAAATATTTTTAGATGTTTTATGAGGTCTAGTATTATCTCATAGGGTGTTTTATGGATCGTTTGATGTCATTTAATGCTATATTAGCCTTGGTCATTAGTCATTTTAGTTCTTATGTCATTTTGAGGGTCAAAATGTGCATTAAATGATTTTTATATCCTCATTGGGAAATGTGAAGGTTATAAAATGTGATTTCACATCCCATGTGTCCTAATAAGTCTTTATTAACTATTACTAACTAAAAAGTGATAGGCTATTTAGAAGAAAGAGTAGTTTCCTTTGAGAAGGGAAGAGTTTGGCACTTGTACAGCCCAAAAAAGAGTGTGACACATGGAAAAAGGTTAGATAATGTCTATTCAACTTCCTTAGGATCAATTTAAAACTTTAAATTCTCTCAAAGTGCCACTTTTGAGCTAAAGCTATTCTTCTCCTTCTTCACCCTTTAATGCACACAAAACTAGTTAGTAGGTTTGTACTTGGTACAGCCAGTATGGGAGGTTTCAAAAAAATTGATCTTGGAGGTGTCTTATAAAATCAATAAAATTCCATTTGATATTTTTTTAGAGGAATGGTGGCCTATGCTTTATGAACCATTCCTAAGAAGTTGACATATCCAATTTACTTGCTAATCTGTGCACCCTATAGGTTTTGCTCTTATTTAGATTATTACATACAATCCAACTATTGAGATTGATTATATAGGATGTTTAATCCCTCATATAATTATCTCCATGTTTGGTTTATCATTTCAAAGTGTTTTTATGGGCCAAGTATCTCAGTTTGTAAGAAAATGTACTATTTTATGTTATAGGTAGTTTCCACTATCTAAAAAACCTTCATGTTTTGATGGTGACTTTAGGGGGTTGCGTTAGGTTAATTTACATGTTTTAAATGCTCTATTTATTCCCTTTACCTTTCAAATTAATTCTTAAAATCAATTTCCATGAGTTGCAGTCATATGCAACATATGCAGTCTTCCACCATTAATGAATGTGTACATGAATCTCATGAAGACCAGTCATGTGAAAAGGAGTGTCTGAGATAAATAAGGTTAGTCATAATAAAATAATTCTATTTTAAATCTTTGAGTAAGATAAAAACTCATTTAAATCTCATAAACCATGCATCCTATTCATAATATCATCCACTATTTTCCTGTACATCAAAATGACCATCTACACATGGTGTTAACAGGAGGGTAAGAATACCAAAATGAAGTTTTAGATCTTGTTTTAGGTATTTCATGATGAATTAGTTGTGTTTTTATGATTTAAAATCTATAATAACCCATTGAAGGCCAGAAATAATACAATTTCCCACACTTGTATATATTACTTACATAGTGAAATAACCACTACAGGTAGCTTAACAAGGAGCCAAGAAGTCCTTTTGGGTGATAAAGAACATGGAGTAAATAATCCATGAAGTCATAATGTATTTTTGAGCATGAAAAACCTATTTGAGAAGATATATTGACAAATGGAGGTTCTAAAACATGTTCTAAGGTTAAATGACTGATTTAAGGATCAAATCCCCAAAAGAGTAAAACATAGTACCTGGCTATTTTTTAGATATCTCATAATAAGGTTTCAAAAGGATTTGATTCATATTAGTAATAAAACATTTAAGGATCCATATGGGAGAAGGACTATGCAAATTTTGGGAGGTAGATGAAAAATGTAGGGTGGTCATTGGAAAGCCTAAATTTACATATTTATGCACTAATTTAAGTCAACTTAATCTACAAGTCTAAGCCATAAGAGACCCATTCAACTAATGTTGTAATACCAAGGTATAATCCCATGTTTTTTATGTACTTATTGATTTAAGGGGGCAACAATGAACATTAATATCATTAGGATGATGTGGATATGTAGTTTTTCAAGTCTCATTTACACCTACAAGTGTCCTTTCACAAGAGAAGACCACCTACAACTAGTTGCAAAGTCTCGTAGTCCATAGTGTGATCTTAAGTGGATAATTATGAACATACAAACATTTTTTTAGATTAAATTACTTCATAATAATTCATATGGTTCTTATAGACTACTTGACACAAGTTCCAAGGATTGAAGCCACCTACAGGGCCCCAAACAATCAATTATAGTTAACTATGAGGGGTATAGAGCAAAAGAGTTGAGTTTATTAAGGTGGATATAACATAAAGATAATTAAAAATGGGTCTAAAAAACATAAAATTATATTATATAACTCTATGAGGGTTTGTAGACACTATATCTAAGCCTCAAACAAGCATGAACACCTACTAGATTCATTGTTGAGGAAGAGATACGGGAAACACATACAACACCTTAAACAATCAACTCAAGGGTATGACTTGCAAGGTTTTAACAAGGGTTGGTAGGTATAATAAAAACTTGGAAAATGAAAATGGAAATCCTATGGTTCAATAATTTCATGGTAATGGGGGAGGTGAAAGGTTCAAGATAATATCACATACGCCATTCCTTAAACCCTGCACACAGTCTATCTCAATAAGGGTCTGTCATGGGTCTTTAAAGAATTGAAGGGTAAAATAATGTTATCAAGGACTAAAATATTTTATAATTTTTTTTTAATACTTGGATAACATCTTAAAATAATCACCATTTTATAAGGAAATAGGAAAGTTCCCTATATTTTATCTCAGATAGAGGGCACTCCCTTTGTGCATGAAACTTGTAGTCTTGGAAAATGAGGATGAGAGAGTGAACCAGAGGTTATTTGGACATGGTAAGGAGGTTTGTGGATTTGAAACACACCCAATAAAACATGGAAAACTAATAACATAAGGAGGAATCTAAATAACATGGATTGGACCATAGGGGTTATAGTCAGACCTATTAGACAAGGTTTAATCCTAAGGCCAAATTGGAAGTCACTTACATTTATAGCATTGGACATGTATTATAATAAATTTTGACATGATTTTGTGATCATATAATATGTTTTAAAGATTTTGGAGTGCATGAAAAACCACAAGGAAAGCCATTTTGGCTCATAGTTACATTAGACCTATGCAAAGTGGAGAATCAAGCCCGATAGAGTAACCTTGGAAGTTCATATCTCATTGAAGTTTCTACATGGAGGTCAAGGAAATTTTGAGGAGTTATATAGGGTCATGAAAATAAAATTTTTGGCATTAATTTGAGATTTAGAAGTCACACCTTTATGAAACATCACTAAAGGTCAAAACTATTGAAAACCTAATCTGGAGTTCATTTTGGAAAAAGTTTTCAAATCATGATGAAACCAATTTCATAGTGTAGAGCTCATTGAGAGATTTTTGATGCATTTTTCAGAATGTAAATCTGAGTTTGGGAGCTCTTGTTATGGCCATTTGAAGATTGGTCAAAAAATGTCTCTTACAACATGTGGCACGTGTTTCAAGGTTGTTTCAAAATTTGGAGGGAATTGTATTGCAACATGTCCACAACATTTATTGTATGTTTTCAAAATTATAAACTTGTCTTGAAGTTACATTGAGAGTTGTTTCAATTTTGGCAATTCACCGCTTTACAGGATGTGACATTTAGATAGGCAGTTTGATATGTTGTAATCACTTTTGCAGTTGTAGATTCACTTACTCATGCCTTTGGATTAGGCATTTTAACAGTTTGATTTTGAATCATTTTAAATGTAATTATTTATATCTCTTACTATGATTAGGTTCTATTTTCATGGATGCATTAGACCAGTTATAAGATTTCAGGTGATAGTCGACTTTTGGAGACCAAAAGCCTCTTTTGTAGGGAGGTGTGATCTGGAGTTCATTCTAGAAAAAGTTTTCAAATCATGATGAAACCAATTTCATAGTTTAGAGCTCGTTGAGAGATTTCCAATGCTTTTTTTGGAACGTAAATCCAATTTTGGGAGATCTTGTTATGGCCATTTGAAGATTGGTTAAAAAATGTCTCTTGTGACATGTGGCATGTGTTTCAAGGTTGTTTTGACATTTGGACCTATCAGAGGTCGACACTTGGAAAAATAAAAGGTTTGAAAAAAAAATTGGTTCAATGACATGCCAAATCATCAACATGCCACATGGGTTTAAGCGTGAGATAAAGCTCATTGACCGAGCCATGTGGCAAGGAGTCCATAGGCTGAAGCCCGAGCAAGGTGGCAAGTCCAAGTCTAAGGCAAAATACACCGGGTCATGTGGTGAGTGCTTGAAGGAGAGACCAAGCCCAAGCCTGAACAAAATGCCTCTTAGGTGGCTGAAGCCATGTGATAAGTGGGTGGCTGAAGGCTTTTTAAAGCCTAGTCTTATTCCAAATCCGTGCATGTGGATAAAAGAGATGCCTAAGCACTAAAAAAGAAGGGATAAGATTTCAAACTCATGCATAAGCACCTAAAATAAAGGGCCAATGGTTTTGAACTCATGACCTACCATTCAAAAGGGATAGGCTTTGACCACTTGTGATGTGGGGGTCGAAGTGCTATTTAAGGCATGAATTTGTACTTAAAGGGAATCTTCTGGCCGACTGTGTATTGGAGATTATAGACCCGCTTACAGTATTTGGTCATTTTGGATCCCTTAGAGGCTAAACCAGAGCTCAGAGTAAACTACAAAGTTTTTTTGAATTTTAATACACTCTGTGAAGTATATTCATTTGTCCATTTTGGAGAATTGGTGATGTCATTTTGAGCTATAGAAGTTGCCAATTTTGATTTGGAAAAAGCCTTTGCATGTGATTCAAGAAGGTGAAGGACATGCTGAGTTAGCCAAGGTCTTTCAAAGGTCTGATCACTATTATTATAGAGAGATATGATATTTTATTATTTTTAAGTATTATTTTGGCTTGCAAATTTAGCAACAATTAATGGATCGGTTTGATAAGAACTTGGGGATGTGGAAAATTTTGAACCCCGTAAATAATTTCTATGTTTTGATCTTTGGATTCATTTTTACATTTAAATTTTAGTTAAATTACATATTATAATTCAGATTTTAATCAAGAATGCAAAATTTAATCATTTGATCATTTACGAGAAATTGAGTAAATTGAGAACTTAGAAAAATCTGATAGTTTCAAAGGATAAATGATGTGAACTTTCAATTCACCTATATTTCAGTTTTGAAACATGATTCTTGGATCAAATTTTCATCAGTTTTTAATCATTCCAACATCTTATAAGTTGAGAAATTTAGAATCTATACTTTTAAAATTTCACTTAGAGTTTATCAGTGGAGTTTATGGATCAAGTTGGTATTAGAGCGGTTAGAATGCAGGGATTGCTTCTAGTTATGTATTGACAGTTGCTTGTAGAATAGTTATATTATTGGTTTGTAGATTGATTATATTATAGTGTGTAGTGTGGAATCAGGTGTTTGTGGGAAACCATGGGCAAGTTGTCATAGATTGAGGTCATCAAAGATGAAAATGCAATCTTGAGATGCCAAAAATTTGCACTTGAATTGCAAGTGGCAAAGTTAAAATCAGATCTTAAATCCAAGGATGAGCTCTTGATTAGATTGCAATGTGGTGAGTGTGAAAAGGTAAAGCCTTCAACTTCAGATGCAAAGACTATGATTGAGTGCACTATAAGTTTTTCACCATAGGAATCTTCATCTTCTTTTACCATTTTAGATTCAAATTCTAGTAATATTGTTTTTGGTGATTTTGAAAGATACACTAAGGGTGTAGGATCTAAATTGTTGTTCAAAATGGGTTATAATGGAGGAGGACTTAGTAGAGATAGCCAAGGTATAACTAACCCAATTTAGGTTGAGCATAGACCTCTTCATGTAGGTTTGGGTTATACTAGTGTGCAGGTGGATGATGGAGAAGTTTCTTCGATGGCTAAAGGAAGATGAGCTTCCAATAGCAAAGGTACTAGGCCACTAGTTCAAAGGTGTAAAGGTAAAAGAGGTATTGAGATTCTACCCCCTGATTCTTACACTAAATCTTCTGATCCAACTAATACTTTTAAGAAATTTGGATATAATGTATAGAAGATAATGCAATCATTTCCATGCACTTTTTGTGGGATGAATAACCATAGTGCTAAGACTTGTTGGAAATGAAATGCTTTGTTGAAGCAGATTGCATGTTTGAAAGACCATTCTCATGTTAAGTTGGGAATTAGAAAAAGGGGACCCTCACCTAAGAAGGAAGTTTTCACTCATTGTAAAGTGAGTGGACATAAGATTGATAGATGTTTTAAGCTTCATTCATCTTCACATACAAGTAATGTTAAAACTAAGATGATTTACAAACCTCTCACTAAGGCTAATGAAGCTAATTCAATCCATAATGTAGTTGACAATACAACCCAGGATAAGGTAAAACCTACAAGTAAAAATCTATTTAAGAGGTTAAGTCAACATTTTCTTCAATTACTTATGGCAAAGCCCAAATTGATAAAGTATGTAATTGATAATGAATCCACAGAGACAATCAATTTCACTAGGAAGAAAGAATTGGTTAAGTGGATTATCACTACATTATTTTTGCAAAGCATGGTTAAGAATTGACCTAAGGGAATGAACAAGCTTTGATAAATGTAGATTAGAGTTGGTGGGAACACTTCAAGACAGGTTTACCATATGAAGTTTTTCAATTCTCACTTTTTGGTAACTCTAAGTTTTTGATTTACAGAATATACTGTATGGGTAGTCTAATAATGGATAAGACATTAACTCATTTGAAATAGTTGGGGATATAATAGAGTGATCTTGTGAGTTGTTTTCTTATAGCATTTGATAGTTAGACTGTTATTTTTCAGAATGTATCTATATTTTGCACATGGATGTTTAGATGCATTTTTTAAGACCCTTTGGGCATGTTTAGATATTAGGCAGAATACACTTTTGGTTGTTTGCATTTACTTAGCATATAAGTCCCATACTAGGGCATTATATTGCAACATGTCTACAACATTTATTGTATGTTGTTGGCATTATAAACTTGTCTTGCAATTATATTGGGAGTTGTTTTAGTTTTGGCAATTCACCACTTTACAGGATGTGACATTTGGACAGGTAGTTTGATATATTGTAATCACTTTTGTAGTTGTAGATTCACTTACTCATGCCTTTGGATTAGGAATTTTAACAGTTTGATTTTGAATCATTTTAAATGAAAGTTTTTATATGTCTTGCTATTATTGGGTTCTATTTTCATGGATGCAGTAGACAAGTTATAAGATTTCAGGTGATAGTCAACTTTTGGAGACCAAAAGCCTCTTTTGTAGGGAGGTGTGATCCAGAGTTCATTCTGGAAAAAGTTTTCAAATTATGACGAAACCAATTTCACAATGTAGAGCTCATTGAGAGCTTTATAATGCTTTTTTTGGAATGTAAGTCCAAGTTTGGGAGCTCCTGTTATGGCCATTTGAAGATTGGTCAAAAATGTCTCTTGAGACATGTGGCACGTGTTTTGAGGTTGTTTTGACATTTAGACCTATCAGAGGTTGACACTTGTAAAAATAAAAGGTTTGAAAAAAAATTTGGTTCAATAACATGCCACATCATCAACATGCCATGTGGAGTTAAGTGTGAGATAAAGCTCGTTGACCGAGCCATGTGGTGAGGAGTCCACAGGCCGAAGCCCGAGCAAGGTGGCGAGTATGAGTCTAAGGCAGAATACACCGGGTCATGTGGTAAGCGCTCGAAGGAGAGACCAAGCCCAAGCCCAAACAAAATACCTCTTAGGTGGCCAAAGCCACATGATAAGTGGGTGACTGAAGGATTTTTAAAGCCTAGTCTTATTCCAAATCCATGCATGTGGGATAAAAGAGATGCTTAAGTGCCAAAAAAGAAGGGAGAAGATTTCAAACTCATGCAGACACTGAAAATAAAGGGATGATGGTTTTGAACTCATGACCTACTATCCAAAAGGGATAGGCTTTGACCGCTTGTGCTGTGGGGGTCGAAGTGCTATTTAAGGCACGAATTTGTAGTTAAAGGGAAGCTTCTAGCTGACTGTGTATTGGAGATTATAGACCTGATTATAGTATTTGGTCATTTTGGAGCCCTTAGAGGCTGAACCAGAGCTTGGAGTAAACTACAAAGTTATTTATAATTCTGATACGCTCTGTGTAGTACATTCATTTGCCCATTTTGGAGAATTGGTGATGCGATTTTAAGCTATATAAGTTTCCAATTTTCATTTGGAGAAAGCCTTTGCGTGTGATTTAGGAAGGTGAAGGATGTGTTGAGTCAGCCAAGGTCTTTCAAAGGTCTGATCACTATTTTTGTAGAGAGATATGATATTATTTTATTTGTAAGTATTATTTTGGCTTGCAAATTTAGCAACAATTAATGGATCGGTTCAATAAGAACCAGAGGACGTAGGAAATTCTAAACCCCGTAAACAATTTTTATGTTTTGATATTTGGATTCATTTTTACATTTCAATTTTAGTTAAATTACAGATTATAATTTAGATTTTAATCAAGATTGCAAAATTTAATCATTTGATCATTTACAAGAAATTGAGTAAATTGAGAGCTTAGAAAAATCTAATAGTTTCAATGGATAAATGATGTGAACTTTCAATTCACTTGTATTTCAGTTTTGAAACATGATTCTTGGATCATATTTTCATCAATTTTTAATCATTCCAACATCTTATAAGTTGATAAATTTAGAATCCATACTTTTAAAATTTCACTTAGAGTTTATCAATGGAGTTTACGGATCAAGTTGTTATTAGAGCATTTAGAATGCAGGGATTGCTTCTAGTTGTGTATTGACAGTTGTTTCTAGAATAGTTAGATTATTGGTTTGTAGATTGATTATATTACAGTGTGTAGTGTGGAATTAGGTGTTTTCAAGAAACCATGGGCAATTTGTCACAGATTGAGGTCATCAAAGATGAAAATGCAATCTTGAGATGCCATAAATTTGCACTTGAATTGCAAGTGGCAAAGTTAAAATCGAAACTTGAATCCAAGGATGAGCTCTTGATTAGATTGCAATGTGGTGAGTGTGAAAAGGTAAAGCCTTCAACTTCAGATGCATAGACTATGACTAAGTGCACTGTAAGTTTTTCACCATAGGAATCTTCATCTTCTTCTACCATTTTAGATTCAGATTCTAGTAATATTTTTTTTTTGGTGATTTTGAAAGATACACTAAGGGCATAGGATCTAAATTGTTGTTTAAAATGGGTTATAATGGAGGACTTGGTAGAGATAGCCAAGGTATATCTAACCCAATTCAGGTTGAGCATAGACCTCTTCATGTAGGTTTGGGTTATACTAGTGTGTAGGTGGATGATGGAGAAGTTTCTTCGATGGCTAAAGGAAGACGAGCTTCCAATAGCGAAGGTACTAGGCCACTAGTTAAAAGGTGTAAAGGTAAAAGAGGTATTGCGATTCCACCTCCTGATTCTTACACTAAATCTTCTGATCCAATTAATACTTTTAAGAAGTTTGGATATAATGTACAAAAAATAATGCAATCATTTCCATGCACTTTTTGTGGGATGAATAACCATAGTGATAAGACTTGTTGAAAACGAAATACTTTGTTGAAGCAGATTGCATGTTTGAAAGACCATTCTCATATTAAGTTGGGAATTGGAAAAAGGGGACCCTCACCTAAGAAGGAAGTTTTCACTCATTGTAAAGTGAGTGGACATAGGATTGATAGATGTTTTAAGCTTCATTCATCTTCACATACAAGTAATGTTAAAACTAAGATGATTTTAAAACCTCTCACTAAGGTTAATGAAGCTAATTCAATCCATAATGTAGTTGACAATACAACCCAGGATAAGGTAAAACCTACAAGTGAAAATCTATTTAAGAGGTTAAGTCAACAATTTATTCAATTACATATGGCAAAGTCCAAATTGATAAAGTATGCAATTGATAATGAATCCATAGAGACAATCAATTTCACTAGGAAGAAAGAATTGGTTAAGTGGATTATCACTACATTATTTTTGCAAAGCATGGTTAAGCATTCACCTAAGGGAATGGACAAGATTTGATAGATGTAGATTAGAGTTGGTGGGAACACTTCAAGACAAGTTTACCATATGAAGTTTTTCAATTCTCACTTTTTGATAACTCTAAATTTTTGATCTCCAGAATATACTTTATGGATAGTCTAATAATGGATAAGACATTAACTCATTTGAAATAGTTGGGGATATAGTAGAGTGATGTTGTGAGTTATTTTCTTACATAATTTGATAGTTAGACTATTATTTTTTAGAATGTATCTATTTTTGGCACATGGATGTTTAGATGCATTTTTTAAGACCCTTTGGGCATGTTTAGATGTTAGGCAACATACACATTTGGTTGTTTGCATTTGCTTAGCATATAAGTACCATACTAGGGCATTATATTGCGACATATACACAACATTTATTGTATGTTGTTAGCATTATAAACTTGTCTTGTTGTTACATTGGGAGTTGTTTTAGTTTTGGAAATTCACCACTTTATAGGATGTGACATTTGGACAGGCAGTTTGATATGTTGTAATCACTTTTGTAGTTGTAGATTCACTTACGCATGCCTTGGGATTAGGCATTTTAATAGTTTGATTTTAAATCATTTTAAATGCAATTTTTTATATCTCTTGCTATGATTAGGTTCTATTTTCATGGATTCAATAGACAAGTTATAAGATTTCAAGTGATAGTCAACTTTTGGAGACCAAAAGCCTCTTTTATAGGGACTTGTGATCCAGAGTTCATTCTATAAAAAGTTTTCAAATCATGATGAAACCAATTTCACAGTGTAGAGCTTGTTGAGATCTTTCTGATGCTTTTTTTGGAATGTAAATCCAAGTTTGGGAGCTCCTATTATGGCCATTTGAATATTGGTCAAAAAATGTCTCTTGTGACATGTGGCATGTGTTTTGAGGTTGTTTTGACATTTGGACCTATCAGAGGTTGACACTTGGAAAAATAAAAGGTTTGCAAAAAAAATTGGTTCAATGACATTCCACATCATCAAAATGCCACATGGAGTTAAGCATGAGATAAAGCTCGTTGACTGAGCCATGTGGCAAGGAGTCCAGACGCTGAAGCCCGAGCAAGGTGGCAAGTCTGAGTCTAAGGCAGAATACACCAGGTCATGTGGTGAGCACTCAAAGGAGAGACCAAGCCCAAGTCCAAAAAAAATGCCTCTTGGGTGGCCGAAGCCATGTGATAAGTGGGTGGCTAAAGGCTTTTTAAAGCCTAGTCTTATTCCAAATCCGTGCATGTGGGATAAAAGAGATCCCTAAGTGCTAAAAAAGAAGGGAGAAGATTTCAAACTCATGCAGAAGCACCTAAAAGAAAGGGCTGATGGTTTTGAACTCATGACCTACCATCCAAATGGGATAGGTTTTGACCACTTATGCTGTGGGGGTTGAAGTGATATTTAAGGCATGGATTTGTACTTAAAGGGAAGCTTCTGGCTGATTGTGTATTGGAGATTATAGACCCGCTTACAGTATTTGGTCATTTTGGAGCCCTTAGATGCTGAACCAGAGCTCGGAGTAAACTACAAAGTTGTTTAGAATTATGATATGTTTTATGAAGTATATTCATTTGTCCATTTTGGAGAATTGGTGATGCCATTTTGAGCTATAGAAGTTTCCAATTTTGATTTGGAGAAAGCCTTTGCATGTAATTCAGGAAGGTGGAGGATGTGCTGAGTTAGCCAAGGTCTTTCGAAGGTTTGATCACTATTATTATAGAGAGATATGATATTATTTTATTTGTAAGTATTATTTTGTCTTACAAATTTAGCAACAATTAATGGATCAGTTTGATAAGAACCTGGGGACGTAGGAAATTCTAAACCCCATAAACAATTTTTGTGTTTTGATCTTTGGATTCATTTTTGCATTTCAATTTTAGTTAAATTATAGATTATAATCAAGAATTCAAAATTTAATCATTTGATCATTTATGGGAAATTGAGTGAATTGAGAACTTAGAAAAAATTGATAGTTCAAAGGATAAATGATGTGAACTTTCAATTCACCTATATTTTAGTTTTGAAACATGATTCTTGGATCAGATTTTCATCAGTTTTTAATCATTCCAACATCTTATAATTTGAGAAATTTAGAATTTGTACTTTTAAAATTTCACTTAGATTTTATTAGTGGAGTTTACGGATCAAAACCCTTACTAAACTCTTGAAAAGACCCAATTGGGAAAATGAGGATGGTAAGATATTCAAATATACCATAATGGCATGGAAAATTATTGGATGATGTATAGGATTCAATCAGGCTCCCTACCATCAGGATGAGATGTACAAAATTGTATGGATGGAGTATAAAATAGGGTTTTCTTGACTATTTTGTGAATTATATGAGTTATAAGAGGTTTAAATACATAAAAATAACATGGAAGGGAATATTAAGAATTAATATAACTCCCATGTCAATTTCATGCCTTAGAACAACTCCTAAGTGCCTTAACCAGCTGCTTCATTTTAGTTAGTCAAGACTGGCATAATGAGCATGATAGTGAAAAGGGTGAGAACTTGAAGTGAATGTATTTTTAAGGTATAATTAAGTATTTGAAGGACATGGATGGTATTTAAAAGTTTAATATAGTACATTACATATATTTTCATGGAAAATTGAGGCCAATTTTGAGGCCAAGTGTGAGGGGTGACTGAAAGAGAAGTTTTCTTAGACTGCAGGCAATGATGACTCACTTCTAGTAGATTCTAGGTGATCAAGACTAAAACCAATGCATGGAGAGGAATGTATAAAATCCTTACCTCTAATTCTAATAATTATACCTATCCATAGTTATTTTTGGGACATTTTATAGAGGTAAATGATTAGGGTAGTTTCCTTATGCAGAATGACATCTCCTACACCATTTTTCATGAGTTTCATGACTTGGAAAGCCACTTGTCTATTCTGACCTTGTATGGTCCATTTAAAATCCTCTTTCCATGAAAATTTGTCCATTTAAAATCCTCTTTCCATGAAAATTTAACTCATTTACTTAGCTTCACAATTATCCTTGTGACTTTTGGACTTATTTCTTCTCCTCTCTCACAAGTTCTATAAGAACTAGCCATTTTGGCCTTTATAAATTATGGTCCACCTAAGTATGGCAAAGCCCTTCTCATTTTCATACCATGTATAAATAAATACTAATTATTTTTACCTCTTCCACGACTATTTATAGTGTGTTTACTTAGATGATTGATTTTTATTAGTGATGACTTGTTGTATCTTTAACATTGTTGTTTCATTCTCTCACCTATTTGCAGTTGGAAAGCTTCTTCTTACAGGTCAAGTGAAGTGTTATATTGATGTGTTAAGGTTGAGTGAGTTAGTATATTCAAATAGTGACATCCTAAGAATCTTGTCTATTCCTCTTATCCTAGGCATTTATTACAACCTCATAATGAAATATTGATGTGAGAAGATGTAGATTGGAGAAGTGTATGTTTGGTTAGTCCTTTGTTCTCATGTGTAACATATAACTAGTTGGTAGTCATTAGCTAATTTGGTGTATCAACTCCTTTAGGATAGTTTAATTTCAGTTTTCTCTCTCCCTTTTCCCTCACAAACATAGGTATAGTAGTGTTTTATAAGTGGTACACCAAGGAAGCTAGTCCTATCTAGAGATTCACCTCATTTTTAGTCTACCCACAACCTAGAGGTATTTCAATTATGCCACTTGAATGAGGAGAGTTGAGACATCTCCTCAAAGGGTGTAAATACAAGTGATAATATATTTCATGTGGGAATGAATGGACTAGTCAACTTGATCATTTTTTAGACACACTTAGAAATCTCTTGAGACCAGTAGATCAAGTAGGTTCATTCCTTTTGGCCTCAAGAACATCCCCTAAAAATTTGGTGCCTCCATAAATTTTATGATTCAAGTTATAAAACTTTGAAGTTGGAATTGAAACATAAGAAATTCATGCTAATTTCAAAATAAAAACACTACAAAAAACCATTTGTGCTTAAATTTTATGGTCTACGAGATGTCAAATACATTATGTGGAATGTCAAATATGATTTGTGGGATGTCAATTTTAAGATCCATAAAGTAAGTGTTAGGGTTCAAATAGTGGGTCCCAAGAAAATCTAATGACACACAATCAATCATATAGTCAAATATAATAGTAATCAGAGGTCAAAGAGGTCAAAGGATCCTAAGAATAAATGGATACATGAAAAGTGACACAACCACATTCAGTTGGTAGAAGATTCACGGCTCACAGACATTCATGCATAGGTAGATCAACAAAGTGAGGTAGAGTTAATAATTTAGTGTATCTATGGAACTAATAAGCATAAGGATATTTTGGAATAATGTAAATATTCCAAGTTGGAAATAAATAATAAATAAACAAAAGCAAGCTCGAGACATTTTTGACAAAAGTTGAAGAAGTTATTTTGGACCTAGGCAAAGAAAATGTTAAGGATCCAAGCTCTAAGGTGAACCAAGGCCACATTTCAGAGACCAAGCATCACCAATAGAGATCCATATAGGTAAAATATATCTTTTTGGTCTAATACAGAGGGCGAAGATGAACTAGTGTTTGTGAAGCAAAATTGAGCAGTTTACAGATTTTCATAGATATTGTGACTATGTGAAAACCAATGGTCTAAGATTGGTTTTCAACTATAGTGGAATTGTGTTTGATATAGGAGAAAATGTAGACCATCAAGACATATATCATGGTCACCTTTTTTATAAGCAAGTTCAGATGGCCACCTAATGTAGATGTGGCACAATTTAGTTAATTCTAATACCTGATCCTTGTCAGCAAATCATTAGATGATATCATGGAGTTCCAATAAAAAACCTAATGATTGGATAAGGGCAATAGACATTTAATTATTTAAAAAAAAATGTTCTTTGATGATAAGGTCATGAGTCAACATCCTCAAGAGTTCTAATCCATAAAAAATGGTTGGGATTTTTCCAATGCACAACTCTCTCTCTCTTTCCATTTTTTTTAAATATACGCTTTCAAGCCTTAAAATGGATCCCTCTATCCCTCTTTTTGGTATGACCAAAATCTATCAAAATTTATACTATGACACTTTTTGATGTAATAAAGATTAAATTCCATCCGTTTCTAAGAAGGATTGAAGTGTTTTCCTTGAATTCATGCACTGTATTTAAGTGAATGTATGTTCCTTGCTCATGTTTGAGTTTTCTCACCTTCAGGAAGTGCTTATTAATTCTTATAAGTCATTCTAAGTATAGTTTATAGTTTATTATCTATCTTAAAAGTAGATATTTACCCTCTCTATTAATTTTATAATTAATTAATGCCTTATTCTAAAATATTTATGTGAGATTGATATTCCTTGGCCTTTAAATTATCTCATAATGTGTATTGTGTGAGTTTGAGTGATCAAATCATTAATGCATCACTTCTTTTACATACTTTTATAAGTTTTGTTAAGTCTTTATCCCTTTTCCAAGCAAGTGATAGTTTAGGATTAGTGTAGGTGATAGATCTAGAAGGGAGCTAACCTTCTCAAGAGGTTTGATCCATTATTAGGATACCCACACCCTAGGATTAGTCCCATGTTAGACTAGATTTGAGTAAGAAGATATGAACAATCCCCTTACTCAGATAAGGTCCAAATCTAGAATACCAATAGGTTGACCCATATATATTGAAAGATTTGAAAATTTGAGTGTTTATACGATAAGGACACTTTCATTTTAGTAGTGATAGTAGTGTTGATACTACTATCCTACCTTAAGTGCAACTATTCAGGGTGGAGGAAAGTTATTGAGATTCTATAATTGGAAATAAAGGATATGTATAATATTTTAGGCATTTTATGGTTATAAGGGATCTATATAATTAGAGTAATCAGGGTTAGACTAATAAACAAATAATTAGACCCTGTGATGTGGTGAGTGCAAGCCTTTTGGATGCAAGGAAGGTCAAACTTGTAGGGTAGAGCCTTGAGATCTATTTGTCAAGTTTATAAGACTAGTTTAACATATGAATCTAGATTTAAGAATCTACAAATGTATCTTATTTTGATCAACAATGTAAGAAAATGGGTTAAAAAATCAAATCTAAGAACACTAATAAGGCTAAAATTACCAATAAACACTCCCAAGCCTTCCAATGTTATTATTGCAACATCTAATTTGAGTTACATTTCATTAACATTGGATGCCAAATGGCATGCATGACTTATTTTAATTTAAGGTTGTATTAGTTACCAATTTAATCCCATTTTCACCCATAAATTATTTTATATTTCACAATCCATGTTTTCAATACTAAATGGGGTAGGGTGACCCGTCATGGGTGGAAAAATAAAGGTAGTCAACATGTTCCCCCTGAATCCCCTCCACCTATCAAAAAGCAAGATAATCAACCAAAAGAATATGACATCATCGATTAAGTAAATAAAACCCATGATAATATTTCTATTTTAAACTTACGCAAGAGATCAACAATCTATAAAGACATCTTATACAAGGTATTGCCAGAGAAAACCTTCCCTAGTGATACACAACCTACACCATTTTACTCTATTATGAATACATTCAAGGATAACAACAAAATTATCACTTTCAACAAGGAAGACTTACCTATACAACATACAATAGAGTAACCCCTACCTTTATTCATTTAAATTAAAGTATAAAACAACTTGGTCAAATGTGTGTTTGTAGGTAATGGTTTTGGATTGAACATTTGTAACACTACCTTCTTACAATTATTGTAGAATAACATGGATACCATACAAAAAATAGATTAAATAATAACATGATTTGATAATACTCTGGGTTAGATAATTAGAACTATATCATCAGATGTAAAATTATGTCCCAAGATTATACCTACTACTTTCCATGTTATGCCTAATCAGTTACATTACAACTTGCTTTTGGAGTGACCATGGATACATGTTATGGAAGTAGTACCATCAAAATTACATAAATGTTTCAAATTCATGCATGAAGGCTATTATTATTCTCAACTAGTAGATGATGATCATTTCACATATTTCAATATCTCCCAATCTACTAATGAGGAACAATCACAATCATAGTTGGAAGACCATACTATTATTTATCCATCACAACCCATTCCACTATTTGAGAATTATATATATATATATATATATATATATATATATATATATATATATATATATATATATATATATATATATATATATATAAGGTGGGTAAATCAACTACATAAAGGAATAAAGAACCAATCATAACATATAAATCACTTATAAAACATGATCCAAAAGTTAATGTGAAACAACCAAAACCTATTCCCAATCTTCCTTTATTAGTGAATTCAAAATAAAAAGATGACATTATCACAAATTATTATGATAATGATGAAAAAGATAATAATATGGTATATAAAACAAATGATCAACTACTTAAGTTAAACTTCAAGCCTCAGAGGAACACTTATACCACATTTTATTCACACCTTTTAGAGATGAACAATATCGATATTATTTATATATTACAAAAAGGGATAAATTATAAATTATTATTGAAGCACAATCTCATAGGAACAAAGGAAAGGTAAAAATGAAATATCTTGAACACATTAAAAATGTAAACAATAGTTTTAATACTATCCCACACCTGCCACATGTGAAACTAAAATCAAACATGACTTGGACAAAGAAACAATCATATATTTTAGTAAATAATGTGGAAATGGTAGACACCAAGAATCCAAAACCATTTTAAGTAACAATTATTCAAGATAAACTAAGAATAATCTTGTAAATATTACTTGATCACAATATTATCACATTACCATCTACTCAACATTGAGTAGAGGGATGTATTGTACATCAATAAGTAAAATCATATTGTGGTTGTCCCTGAATCACAATACATAACACATATCATTACGAGGCACTAAAAAATCATATTTAAAGATACAAGAATGAATGCATTATAAATTTAATATAACATCAATAGTAACCACTTGCGTTAAGCTTCACAAATACACCATCTAAGTTATACAAAAAGTGAAAAATCACCTTGATAGGAATTTTTAATGATTATAAAATATATAGATGGTTATATTAACTAAAAATTTAGATTGATGGAGACTAATTCCAAAATGTATGTATTATCTTATTATTACAAAACTTGGGGCTCAACATTAAGGACTTATACAATTAAAATTGTGGTATATTTCTTGGACATGTTAGTAAACTAATTTATTATGGTCCAAAGGTTGTGGATACATCTATATGCGTAATACCTTCTATTTCCCCATCAATACTTATATTAAGCTTAGAATGGATATATCTGATGCAATCTATAATGAGCAAAAAAAATAAATTTATTTATTTTCCACATGAAGAAAAGACAATCAAGATTCAATATAACAATAATTTTAGTCACCAAAAGGTAAGATATTCAATGACAAGAACAAAGTATAAATAATCAAAGACAATGGAAGAAAAGGTAATATGATTACATAATTTCAAGGAGAAGCTAGGATACACCAAATTTAATTTTGGTGAAGATGAATTATTTTATAATTCATGAGCATTATGATCAGATATTTAAAAAATAAAAAAAATCAAATAATAAAAAAAATACAAAAACATTCAACTATTCAAAAAATCACAACCAGGACTTGAGCATCATATTATTACTAAATTACACTATTTATATATGTCATTTATCACATGTTTGACAAACAACATATTATTTTCATACATACTTGCATTTCAAAGTCTATGAGTGTGATGAAGGATATACAAGTTACACATGGACATATAGATGTTACACTTTCCTCTACCTAATGGCCATGCCAATATTGAGGGCATCTTATTCAACATGTTTCACTATTATAAGTTATATCTTTATATGAGATTTTTATCATGTTGATATATCTATATTATTTACATATGTGTGACTAGTTACTCATACTTACATAATGATACATGGATATGTTATTATACTATGATGTGACATTGATAGATATGGATGGTGTAGACTAGTTTAGTTTTTATATGATCCATTGAAAATGTTACTCTCTTACATGATAGGTAACTTAGTGTAGACACTTATTTTTGTCTACTTTCATTTCATATACCAATAATTAGTTTAATTTCTATCAAATGAAATAATTTAAGCCTAAAAATCACCTGAATTACCCAAATTTGTCTACATAAGGAATTTAGTTACCCAAAAACATGATGAAGTTAGTTTATTTGGCGTATTATCATATATGCACTAATAACCTACTTTATTTTCAAACCTAATAAAATTATGACCCAATAATTTGAATCTTTTGGCCTATCAAGCTATTAATTCATAGCATTTAAAACAATTGCCAAAAGTAAAAAATCACTAAGTAGGAAGAATTACATTACAAATATTAATTAACTTGCCTAAACAAAAAATTAAAATCAAATTAGTGAATTTCATTTATCTAAAAAGGATTTTTTAGCCAAATATGAAGTCAAAGGTCAAAAGAGATAATAAAGTGATTTATTATTTCCTAACTATTCCAAAATTATGAGTCACAACCTCAAAAATATATAAAATGAGTTGTCATGCCTCACAAATATCTGAAACTGAGGTGTCAATATTTCATGAGTTCTTTGACCCAACTTAGGGTTATCTTGACTCAACCTAGGTTATTTTAAACTCAACCAAAGTTAGAATTTAACATAACCTCCCTATAGTTAGAGTTATTTATTATAGCTATAAATACAAGTGCCCACACCATATGCCAAGAAGCTTTTGTGTGTAAGGTTATTCTGCTAGAATACCTTCAAGAAGCCATTGAGAGTAGTGTTATAATTCTAATTTTATGACAAGCTTCACACCAAGCCACACGTGACCATTGAAAAAGTGCTACCACCATGGATAAGCATTACTAAAAGACTCTAATTATCATAGACCAAGCATGAAAATCCTTATGCCAACAAGTAAGTATCAAATTTGAAAAAACAAGTAAATTAATTATGTTTTTTTATCTGTATTTTGTGATTTTGTTTACTATGTTATGCTCTCCCTAATTCTTAGGCAAGATTGCTTAGTCCTAGTGTATTTTTATGCTTGATTTTTGTCATTTGAACTAATAAGGGACTAATCTACATTTTGTGTACTCTTCAAACTCCTAAGGTACATAATGACACACTCGATGGGACCACACATTCTATATGACCAAGGAAAATGATATGCTAACCTTATTTTTTCTAACAAGTGAATTTAATTCTTCAAGTTTAGATTTTTAGACTTGAAATTAGCATCATTCTATTTTTGGTTTAATTAGTGGATTTTCCCTATGTAATGATAGCTTCGTCAGTCCCATTATTTCTTTGTAATCTTTATTTGTGTAGAAATAGTGGATTCAAAATTGTGTCTTTGACCTGATAAATGACATATTTGAACTACTAAATAGCATATTCACTCTATAAAATTGGTGGCTTTGACCCTACTAAAAGTAGATTTTCTAGTTAAAATTACATTAGGTTTTGGTGGCTTCATCTATTTTTCTATTATATTATGTGGCTTCATCTAATCTAACTGGTGGCTTTGCCTTGATAAGTGGTGGATTTGCCAAATTTGTCCATGTTTGTAGGAAAAAAACAACTTTACCTTACTAAATAGTGGCTTTACCCTACTAAATAGTGGATTCACCCTACTAAATAGTGGCTTCACTCTATGTTTTCTAAAAACTCAAGAGCTCAAAATGGAATGTTGTTTACTGATTTGATTTTTGGCTTAGAGACAAGCAAACCCCTTAAAATTTTTAGATGAACTGAGGTAGAGAGCAAGAAGCCTACGCATTTTTAAAATCTCACACACACTTTTTTGTGTGTGCTTACAATCAACCTAATCACATTGTATTTTAGTTTTCAAAGTTATTACAAGTGCAAACAAGGCCAAAGGTCCAAAATTTTAATCACATTTCAATTTAGTGCTATTAAAAAGAACATACATTTTAGTTAGAGCTCTTAAGAGCCTTTTCACTTTATGTTTATTTATTTTTATTAGCTAAATTTCAAAGTTCATAGTTAGATTTATTTGTTTGTATAAAATTAAAAACCATTATGTATATGCTCTCCCCTATCCCTTTTAGGGAACTTTAGTGACAAAAAACACTTAGTTTACTACTTTATTTATTTGATCTTATTAGAAATAATGTCGCGTATTCTCTCCCCGAGCTCTGAGTGACTTGGGTGACCCAAAAACAACCTCTAAAGTCTTTTCATTTTATTTTATTACATTTGGCTTATGGGGGGGAGCTCATTTCTCCCTCCATGGTGGGGTATATAAATTGGTCACATGATATTGGGATTACTAAGGAGATGAGAGGATAGCCTATCTGATCCTAATGAAAACCTATGTTAGGTATTGATAAACATCAAAGTCTACTAAGTATTACATGGTTGGAGTCATCATGCAAAGGAATAGACCCTTGTATAGTAAGCTAGTAGGTATGAATACAATTAACAAGATTATGCCATTATGTTATCCACACTTAGGACTATTTAGTGTGTTTAAAACTTATAAATTTTTAGTCAACCTCACTTGCCATGTAATTTCTTACTAGATGCTAAGTGATCCTCACTCTAAGTTCATGTCATGTACTAATGCTTGAGAGATAGAGGGGGTGTAAAAACTCTACCTACACCTATACTTTAATTTTTGGATTAACACTTAACTCCTCATGAGCATTGGTATATAAATTTTTTTTGGCAAAAGATACGCACACATGTTAATTTTAGGAATAATACAAGCCATTAGTGATATTTCTATTTTCTTTGATATACATGTGTGTTTCTAGACTAAAACTGATTATTTATATTATCAAGTTAAAACAAGTCCAAAATTGACATGTATTTTCACACCCCTTGGCCTAAAAGGTGTTACTTTGTCAAATTTGTGTCACACTTTTTTTTTATTAATTTTCATTCTAAAAATGTTTGTGTGTCACTTGTTTACTCAGGGTATCATTATGCTACCTGTTTCATCTCAAACATTTGTATTGGATTTTTGAGTCCAAAAACCATTTTCATGCCATTTGTTTGAAGGAGCATTGTTACACAACCTAAATCATTCCAAAACACTTTTCAACTTTAAAACCAAGTTAAAAAACCATTGTTGTACCTCAATTATTTCAAATTCATGGTTATGCTACCCATTTTGGTCTAGCCCTTTTGCTTTAGAACATTTGAGTCTTTTTGTATTAAATTTGAAACTCAACCTTTCAAAGTGTAAATCCTAAGCTAATCAAGTTTACACCAAAGCCTCATATAATTTGGCTATAGGTTATTTAACTTTTGTGTTTGGATTTTTTTACTTAGGTTGATTTCCTATTTGATCTAAAAAACCACTTACTTAGACCTATTGATTATTTTTTGTCTTGTGACTTGTTTGAGATTACTTTGAGCCAAGTTGTTGCCATGTGCCTTATATAAAGTTTGTTGTACCAAGTTTTGAGTGTCCTAGTTCCATTGTTCAAATAATCTCTTGTGAATCAAGTATCAAGTCTTAGTGATCTAATTACTGAGTATCATTTGAGCCAATTTCCTTAATTTAATTTGTTTTTGAGTTCTTTATTTCTGGGTCTAGCCTTGTTTTTTATGTTAAGTAACTATAAATGCCTTTGGGTAAATCATTATCAGCCCTTGATCATAGTTCATAATTATTCTACTTTGTATAGATACTTTTGTCACTGATTATAACCATCTTTGGGAAAATTAGTACCTTATCCATAGATAAGTTTTAATCTTTTATGTTAGCCTTATCACTAATTATAACCATGTTTAGGTAGATTGGTATCATTTTTAGACCAGTTTTAAGTTTATTTTATTCTCCATTTGCCTAGTTTAATTGTTTTACCCTTTGGGTCTCTTTTAGCATAGTATTTGGTGACTCCACCTTCTTATCCAAGCCAAGAATAATAGAAAATGGCACAATACCTTACTCAAATAATGTTAATGTTGAACAAAGCCAACAACAAGAGCCCTACTATGTTATGATGCCAACACAGACAAGTTATGATTTGTACTTATTTGAGAATCATTTGTTAGAGAATAAATAAAAAGTTCTCATCAGAACTATCAAAGTAGGCACCGAGTTTCCACCAGACTTCCGACATGAAATTCTAAGTAGTTTGATTAGAACCCCTAGTAATGCAACTTAAATACAATAGTTATAATAGGCATCAACTAGTTATAGTCAATCTTTATTCCAAATGTCACAATAAAACCAAAGTATGTGTGTAAAAGGGAAAATCCCTATGGATGAACAAATGGAACAGGTACAACAAACATATCATAACTATCTCAAACTAGCTCATAATATTAACATAAGGGCTATTTTTAACATACTACTTATTGAGATAGCTCCATCAATAGGGAAACATATATGCTTTGGGTTATGTGAACCAAAACATAGACCCATTTAGATAGAGCACACTAGCTGGTGACATGTATAATGTCCCTATTCTGACTAAAGATACTATCACTCAAATGAAATACCTTACTCAAAATGTTGTGGATATCACATAAGTACATTCTAATTTAAACCAAAGTGGGTCTAATTTAACATCGAGTAATACATAGTAGATTCCTCCAAACAATGCCATGAGTGGATTGCAACAATAGGGAATAGGTACACCTATTTCCTTAAATCAATGAGTAACCTCCAATTTTCAACCAATTGCTTCCTTGATGTGAAATAGGGGAAAAAATCAACAATATACCAACTTACCACCATAATAAGTGAAAAACACTACATGACACACCACTTTGATAGGTGACAATTAATGTTTCATCATAATATGCACAAATATATATACCTCAATAATCACAAATGTTGCCTAACCAACAACATATTTCTATTAGTTAAAAAGTGTCAGTTGGTCAACAATCATAGATATGAAACACCCAATAGTTACCTAACCAACAATAATTGCCTATTTAACAACAAGTGACTATTTAACAACAAATGCTTATCTATCAATAGGTGTTAAAAAAATCAAATTTCTTATGTAAAATAGGTACTAGGTAATAGGAAAAAGTTTCCTTTTACCCAATGGTATTACATGTGAAACAAGGATCTAAATACCAACACATTAAACAATAATGTTCTAGTCAAGAATGTGTTCCCTGTATATAATAAGGTTTAATGAGTAACTGACAAGTTTCCTCCCAAACCCAACAATACCAACACATCCCACAGAACTAAATACCCTTACCATAACTATAATTTTATAACTAAGGATATGTAGCCAATCCAAATCAAAATGTGTTTTAATAGTAGTGTATTTTCTGTCCACAATACAATCCCAATGTATGGATACATATACTTGGTCATCCGACCAATTTGACCAACATTCCATAATATACTTAACTCGATCAAGGTAATCCACCTTTAACTACATAACCTTAAAAAAAATAAGACACTCCATTTGAAATATTTTCCCAATATTTATAATAAATGAAGGATGCAATTCAAGATATATGAATTGGAAAATAAATAAATAAATTCAAACTTGATGAAATATGCTCTTATCCATTCAATATGGAGTATCTGCAAATACCATTTATACCAAGTTATGAGACACCTAAATTTGATAAATACAAAGGCAAAGACAACCCCAAAGAGAATATAAAAGAATTTTTTATCACATTCCATCTAGTGGCATATAACAACCTATACTTACTTCTTCACTAAGGAGTCTAGCTAGACAAGCCTTGAAATGGCTATTAAAAGTATTGAAGAATTTTGTACCCAACTTCAATGATATTTTAGAGAAATTTGTACAACACTTTTAATATAATCTTGAGCATGAGATAAATATTGTGGACTTAGGCCAAGCTTAACAAAATACTAGTGAAAGCTTCACTACATACTTGTAGCATTGGAGAGAACTAGTGAACCAATTTACTCACAATTTTCCAAATAAATAGTTGGTCATAATATTTACCAAGAGAATACAAAACAAGATATCATACCATATTGAGCTTTAATGTACTCATACATTCAAAGAGGTTATAGAGAAAGGAATACATATTTAGAAATCCCTGATCAACAAAGGGATAATCAAGCTATCCTCTTCTAACCAAAGCCAAAATCAACATCAAGGCTAGCAAAAATAAAGATAAAACCATAATCAAAACCCAATTCAAATGACATCTTTAATTCCACCTAAATATAATAACAAGACATAAAAACCCTCTATATACAATAAGAATGTTGTTAGTAATGGGGTTACCTAATCAAACCATGTTCAGATGGTGTAATCATCAACTGTTTATTTGCCTCTAACAACTTAGCAACCACTTCCTACATATATTCAAACAAGACCTCCCCAACACTAAAAACCACATAATAAAAACCAATTGCAATCCCCTCCTCCAAGGAGAAGGCCTCCCATTTCTAGATAATTTAGTGACCTTGGTAAGCCTATTGAATTTGTGTTTCAAACATTGGTTCAAGAAAATATGATCAGTTGGCCAATACCAAATCTATTTCCTAAAGGGTTTTCTTTACTTGATTAGTAAAAATACATAAATTTTATGAGTACCATCATGTTAAAGGACATTCCATAGATGGTGTATCCAAGCATTTGATTTGGAATATGTTGGAAAATGGAGAGATATAATGAGACACCCATGCTCCTATAACTAATCATAACTTGGGTATCTACCAAAATCCATTTCCATTTACATAATAATAATAACAACTAGTAGCATCAATAGTACCACCAACAACAATGATAGATAACTCCATTTTAAAATCAACAATAATAATTCCAACCATAAAAACAACAACAAAATGGTCAGAACCAAGGGAAAACTATTCAAACCAACTGAGGAGGCCATCATGTCATCATGTATACCTAAAATAATTTTAGAGTACACATTTTAGGTGGCAATGTTTCCACTATTACCATATATCCTTGATCAACTACCAACATACCTAGACCTTTATCCAACAATGTCTATCTCTTAAGAAATGCCTATCAACCTCCTTATGCCAGTGATTCTTCTATAGACCATCATACTAGCTAGGCTCAACACCATTCCATACTTATCATTTAAGGCATCATTACCTACCCAACTAAATACCAAATCCAAGGATAAAATCAAGATTACATAATTATGACTCGATGAGCCAAGGTCACTATCAAGGGACCACAACCAAATACTACAAATGAACCCATTCAACCTTCTATGCCTATTAAAAATAAACCAATGGACAAAATTGAGGGGAAGACCTATGATATTGTGGAACAAATGAAGAATACACTTGCATACATATCCATCATATATTTTTTACTTACATCTACCATCCACAAAGATATCCTAAATGAGTACTTGAACCAATCCCTCATGATAGATGAAATCACTCCAGACTAAATCAATGATGTGGTAAGACACTTAGCCCCTATCCAACATCTTACCTTTAACCAAAGTTCCATGCCATCTTTCAGACCTGTACATAATAACCTATTGTATATTGAGGTTAGTGTAATGAACCATAGAGTCAATATACATAATAACCTATTGTATATTCAAATTAATCAATGTCTAGAATCTCTTCCACTTTCTTATCATTCTTAGCCTATAGATTATCTATATATGCATAAAAGGATTTGAATATCTCTTGAATTCACTCTACATCGAGCCTATAGGAATAAATTTTGGAGGTTACACAATCTATCTGTACATCAAACAATTCTCTTTTAAAAGCTCTTATGCCCTACATTTCAGTCCTTATTTGATCAATTGATTTCTCATACTTGATGAACATATGGATGGAATTTAGGACAAAGACAATATCCTTTGTAGACTCCTTAACTAATGTTTTGAAATTATCTTAAACCTATTCTGCTTGAAGGAGATTGTTGGCATCATATACTAGTCAACATGATATTAAATTCATCATGATATCAATCTCATATAACAAATTAATTTCCTTGTTATGAGCCTCCTTGGCTCACTCCATAGACTCCATCAGTACCCTTATTTGGAATTGAGCATCTCTGTGTAGTTCCTCATGCTTGACATCATCCTTCAATATATTCTCAATAATTAGGGTATTTATATCAATTGATTTTATGGCTTTTAATTTGGGATAATACAAATTCAAAGTTTGAATCTCTCCTTCATATCCATTAATTTGTTCCTTCAAAAATTTCTCTCTCTATGACGACTCCATAATGTTCCATCATTGCTACAATAATTCTATTACCTTTTATGATCATTTCCTCAAACCATTCTTTTATATCCCTTCCCATGTGAGCAATCTCTCATATAAAATCAACTAAATCTTGATTTGGACTGATTGGCTACATTGCTTGTGGTTGTTGTGATGTTTCAATTGGCTTTATAAACTAGTTAAGTACTTTGGTCAATTGATCTACCTTTCTTTTTAGCTCATTCTTGCTGGATTTATTGTGATCGATTCTATAGAAGAGAGAGTTGATACCTGTCTATACATCAAGCTTGAGACCCTCTCTTATTTTCCAACCAAGTTGTATATGAGAAACCTAATAATCTTCCACCACAAGATCTTCCTTTGATTTTTCTGGTGGGGGAATTGTAATTTCAACATATCTTTCTCCTTTATCATCAGTGAATGTTATTTAGAGGGTCTTGGGAGTGGGTTTTGATTTCTTCTTGACTTTTCACATGCTAAAGTCAATTTTTTTGGGATCAATCATTATTTTTTACTTCTTACTCATTGATTGTGTTAACCAACTAGGGGTATCCCTCTACTGAACTAATATTATCACCAAATAATATATAGCTAATGTAGCTTGACTAATTGATTCTATGACTAAGGGAGAATCCTAGGAATATGATACCACTATTTTCTTAGGAGGTGCCTATGAGGATCCACTCCCATCATTGGTTTTCAAATCAATATTTGAACCAAGTGTCTGGGTCACTCCAACCTCTACTAATGGTATGGTTGAAATAGTAAAAATGGGGGGAGTGGAGGCAATAGAAGCAACTATGTCTATTAGGGAAGTAGAAAATAAAATGGACATAGGAGTTATGAATTTGGGAATCAATATAAGGGTATAAACCAAAGCACTAAATATGTTAATTAAGTGTGTACGACCACTCATGGTTGGTGATGTGAAAAAAGTGGATTGAGATGAAGGGGAAATAGTACTTATCCTAGGGGTTGGGGTAGCTTATGGAACTATATTCAAGATGAATAATTCTATGGTAATGTAATATTGGGTGTTGTTGGGAATTAATGGTGATGAAATGGAAGGGATTGTAAATGGAATGGAAAGAGAGAGTGGATTAAATGGGGAAGGTGAAGTGGGAGGAAGGGAAAGTGGAGTGGAAATTTGAACTTTCATTGTAGGGGGACCCTAAATGTCCATTTGACTAATTTATGCTAATTACACTTGGATTATTTAGGTGGGTAGAATGGTAGGTGTAGTGGAGACAAGTGGAGGGGGTGACACTAGAGGTGGAGGAGATAAAAATTGTGTAGAAATGGGGACTTGGGATACTTAAGGAGTGGAGATGGCTGGTAGAGGTGTTGAAACCTCTTGTACAATATGTGTAGGAGAAGGGGAGTAGTGGAAATAGGAGTTATGTCTATAAGATCTAAAACTATAGATCTTTGTGATGTCTAAAATATTAATTATTTCCTCTGTAGCTTCTCCCTATCTACTTGATTCCTATTTCTTTGCCTTTATCTTCTTCCTCTTCTTTCTTTTGTCAGGTATCTCTACTAATTCATTGGGGCCCTCTTCTAAAAGAGTAATACTTACTAATTTGAGATTTAAGAGCTTCTCTATAAACACTATTGTCTCCCTTGTGACTTGCATACCCTTGCTTCTTAGCCAATTTATTATTTTATTGATAATAAGGTCTATTCTATCAAATAGAGAGAAAGATTCAAGAACTGACCACCTCACTAGTGGTAGAGGTTTGACAATGATATGTGTGAGGTAGAGTGGATTTACTCTAGAGTTTTCATCTACCAAGTCATCAGGGACTGGTGCCAGATCATAGTCTTTTATTTTTTGTAGGGACATCCTAGAATAGTCCTACATTTTGACCATTTCTTCATCATCATAGTCTCCCAAAAGTCCTCATAATATGATATGTTTCCAATTCTAGTATATTAGTGACCTTACCATATGGATCAAAGTAATGTCTAGACTCTAGAGTCCTTAATGTTACTTGGCACATCTCCACCTCCATAACTCTAGCCTTCAAGAGAGACTGGCATGTGTAACAACCAATATAAATAGGGAAATGTATCCCTACCTTATGTCTATCTGAAAGGAGGTTGTGTGTATCCACAAGTTGCCTAACTAACTCCAATAATGCCCATTTATAATTTACATACTAGGGAAGTGTGTATGGATAACCACTGAATATGGCTACCCTAATGTAGGAGTAGGTGGGAAACTATATGAAGGAACCCCATTTGGTAATCTCATCTTTTACTGCTTGGGAGAACTTATTTTCCCAAGCTCTTGATCAAACATAATAATGATGCTGTAGATGAAAACATCATTAACTCTTCTAAATTTATATCTACTAGCCTATAGTGTGAGGTCAAGGTAGTAGTTATAGACTCTGGTTATTTCTTTAGGAACTATATTGAGGCCTGGGAATAATCTTCCTTTGGCCAAGATATAGACAATATATGATATCATATAAAAATTATTTATTGTTTTCACCTCCATCAACTAGTTCTAGAGGGAATCACTTATTAATTGAGCCTAATATATTTGCTATTTATTTTCTTTGATGATCTAGATATACTGGTATGTCTAGTCCTGATAACACTTGGCATCAAGATTACCAATGACTCCATGTAGCAGTGTTATAATATCTCCCACTTCCTCAATGGAATCGGATTTATACATGGTCTTGGGTAATCTAGTAGAGGAATGCTTAGGAGTCTTGAGCCATCACTTTTTAATTATATTCTAACATCCATCCTTTTTCTCTTCATAAAATTGTGTAGATGTTTGTGGATTTATATCCAAAAAACTCTTGAACTCAAATTACAAACACTATGTTGATGAAGTCAGGGTTAAGATCAAGAACCTTATCCCCTTTCTCAATGAAGATTTATCTTCTGTCAGGGTCATAATGTTGGGCCACTATGAGGATCAAATCAAGGCTTTGAAAAGATAGAGGGAAGACTATAGCTTGTGGTAAAGTAGAGTCATAGATACTCTAGATCCAGTCACATTTAAAATTTGCACCTATCCTAGCCCAAAAATATCCTAGGTCAATGTGACCTAAATCTATATCTATTATTTCTACCATATTGGACTCCAAATAGGATGTCACTCTAGGGACCTTATATTTGAACTTCATTTCCTTGGGAGGCAAGAAAACTAAAGTTACTTCTTGTGAGAAAAAAAAACTATGAAATTTGGTAGAACCTGCAGGTTTCTAGATCACTTGAACTCTCTAACAGAATTTGGAGGTGCTTGAAGCACCTCCAGTGTCCATGGTGCTTGAAGTTTGTTGGATTTGTAATAGAAGTGGGAGGTGCTTAAGATAAAACCACATTCCATAGTGAAATGGAAGTATATGGGGGTCAAAGGTGCTTGAGGCACATGAAATCTATAATGGAAGTGGAAGGTTCTCAGAGCATGTCCTCTCTCTATGAAGGCTTAGAGGCTTTCAATATTCTCAAGTGCCTGAGGCAAGTTCAGTGTCTATGGGGATGCTAGGGGAATCTTTTAAATGGATGTATATGCTCAATAATATTCTATTTAAGGAAGAATTGGTTTTATTAGAGGGAAAATGAAATTTTGGGAGAAAAAGAAAAGCCCGAGGTGAAGCTTTAAAAACCCTAAATCACCTTGGATTGTCTTAGATTTCCTTAGACTGACCCTAGGCACATGATTTTAACATAAAATGAACCTCTCAAATCAAATCCCTAACCAGTAACCCTAAGAGAACCTCAATCTAAAAAACTTGTAAGAAATGAAAAAATATTGGAAAAGCTTAAAAATGAAATACAATGGCAAAAAAATGTAATCAAAGTACAATTTTACAATCATAGGTGACGTGGCTTGAAGTTTTACAATCATGGCTAAAAGTTTGTATTTTCACGTGGATCAAGGTTTGGTAACAAGGGCATGAATATATGGAGCTCTAAAATGCAATCATCAACTTTAAACAATGATAAAACTTGAAAAATGACTTAGTTTTTATAGGAAAAATTTGAAATTTATGCAATATTAGGTGGTTGGTGGTGGAGGTTGGACTTGTTTGAAGCAGGTCCACTATCGATAGAGAGATTAGGGTTAGGCAAGAAGCAAGATTCATCTTATACTTTTCACATTGAAAATGTGTAGTTCAGGTTCCACATTTTGTGGGAAGAGATTTGGTGAGTTTTTGGAAGTTGGACCTACTTGAATTAGCTCCACTCTCCACGGATGGGGTGATTGGATTTGTTGGAAGGCAGAATCCATGGGGTAATTTACACATTTATAGCATGTAAAGTGCACTCGAGGTTCTACATCCCATAATATTATAAATTGGCAAGTGTTTGGTAGAACACAAAGATTGTGGTACACTTTACATGTTTACAAATGTGTAATGTGCACCTAAGGTTTTGGGTTCCATGGAAGGGGGATTTATAGGTTTGAAGGGATCTAGATCCTATCATGCACTTTGCACATAGTGAAAATGTACAAAATGCATGTCAAGTTCTAGATTCTAGTAGATGGGTGCATAGTGAGATCCAAAGTATGCCATGCATTTTGTACATTCAAGAATGTGTAAAGTGCATGGTGAGTTATAGATTCTATAATTTTAGATTTTTGGTGCTTCATAGGATCCAAAGCCTACAAAGTAATTTGCACAAGTGAAAATTACATCTAAAGTTCCAAATTCCATAAGATAAAGGGAAAGATGGATTTTTTGGAGGATTTAGGGTTTTTCCTAAAAAAAAAGGGGGTCTCCCATAGGGTGTTAGATGTAATGAGATTTTTGGGACAAAAATCTCAACATTTTTGGCAACCTCTATGAGATGATTACTTGCTAATAATTTTCAATCTAGTAGCCTTTCTTAAGACATTGGGCATGGAGTCAACTTGGATCTAACAAAAATCTAACCTAAGAAAGAACAAATTGGGATTTTCCTAGATAAGAACAAAATAGGAAAAATAAACAAATAAAATAAGGAAAAACAACAAAACCTAAGGAAATAACTCCTAATGAGTCTAACATGTGCAAAAGCACTTATTAAAAACACAAAAAACCCTATTATTTACAAAATTTAATATTTTTAGAACAAGTTCCTTACCTCAAAATCAAGATTTTTGGTATATCCCACTAATTGGGATTGGCAGTTCTGCTCCATCAAGCTTGGAGAGCTAGAATGCATTGGCTCCTTTACACTGAGTGATGATATATGGACCACTCCATATTCCATAAAATTTAGTGTCTAACTATTTTGATTTATCTATATACCACTTGAGGAACATGTCTCCTTCTTTAAATCTTCTTTAAGTTTCCTTTTTATTTAAAGTCTTCTTGGTTTGTGCTTAATTTGTTTCCAAGATCTTCATTGCTTGATGCTTGATTTATTCAAGCTCCATGAGTTCAACTAACCTCACTGTCATTTCATCATTATTGATCAGGTCTAATTAGTGATTAAGATCTAACTATAGAATCTTAATTGATAGTGGTACTCATGCTTCTCTTCTATATACCAACATGAAAGTTGAATTATCGATAACTCTTTTTGGTGTAATTCTATTAGCCCATAGTGCTGATTTTAGTTTCGTATGCCACATCCTCTAGTTGTCTTCCATCATTTGTTTCATGATTCTAATCAATTTAATATTGGTTAACTTAGCTAGGCCATAACCATAGGAGTAATAATATAAATAAGTGCTTAGGTACATATTATGCTTGACATACCATTCACTAACCTAAGTGCCCATAAGCACCTTAGCATTATTTGATATTATGGTGTGAGGAACACCAAACCTTGAAACTATTTTGTCTATAAATTTTAGAATAGATGTCTTAGTAACATATTTTAGAGAAACCACTTTAGTCCATCATGTAAAATAATCCATTACCATGAGAACCCATTTGTGAACTATACTTCATGGTGGATTGATCATTCCAATAAAATCCAATCCCCATTAGGCAAAGGGATGATTTTCTTAAATTAGTCTAAGAAGAAGTGCAACTAATATTTGATTACTAGTGAAGTAAGCACACTTTTCATAATTTCTTACTCACTGATGGGTGTTGTTCCCAAAATCTATCACTAATTTTTGAGACAACCTATGAACTATTGTGGTCCTGCAGGCCAAAATTATCTCTTCCCTTCTCAAAAAATTGTTGTGAGCATTAAAATTCTTTATTATTCAAGCTTTTTTAGTTAAGGGATTAGCAGGCTCAATGGATTCAATAGGTGAATTTTCAGAAAGGAATGAGTTCCCAAGACTTAGGCCATTTCTAGATTGGTTCAATGCCTTGGTTCAACAAAAAATGTTCATCAACAAGCTTCAAAGGAAGGATTGAACCATTGAACCTTGAACTAGTAGGTGGAACAGTCTACCAAGTAGATATTTGAACTTGCAAACATTAAAGGTGTGGCTTGTTTATCTCCCTTGGAGTAAAGATGAGGTGGATAGCTACGTAGACATCAGGTGATAGACCAAATGACTCAGGCCCAAAAGAAGACATTTGAGATGAATTGACAAAACTAAAAAATGCATTCAAGGCATTAAATGCAGCATGGGCCATTCCATGGAACAAAGTGCCAAGACTTTCTTAGCTGCTATATATTGTATTCTCTTACTTTATGCAAGGGAGACTTTTCCATTATAGAAGCAAAACTCTACCAAAATTGAGAGGTGATTACTGAGACTTTGAGCTCAGATTGTTCATCATATTTCTTTGTTTGAATGAGAAAGCAAGTTACTTTTAGACTTTGTGCTATTATAGCTTGTGTCATTTTTGGAGATTGTTCTTATGTCTATTTCCTGAATATGTTCTTGTCCATTTAAAAAAATTAAGTACAACTAGTGAAAGTAATCAGGAAGGTGTCCTGAAGCCAACTGTGGAGAGACTTTGTGCCCCCCACAATTGTCTTTAGTGTGTTTGTCTTTTTTTTTTGTGTAAAGGACCTTGGGATGACTTTGTGCCCTCATTGTCTTTCATATTTCACTCTTGGGAAGTCGAGGTAGAGACTTTGAGCTACATCTTAGTCTTCTAGTTACTATGTCTTTTGTTACCAGTTACTTGTCACTACCTAAAAGAACTCCAACTATTTTCTATAAGACTACTTTTGAAAGAAGAGAAGTTCCTTCAATGTTTCCACTTGGATTTCTCCTTTGTTTGTGAACATCATCTCTAAAAAAAGAGAGATGGATGGTGTTATCCTACCCCTGAGTGTTACTTTCTACTTATATATATATATATATATATATAGTATATATCCTCCTCCTATTTACAAAGAACATTCCCTTAATGAAAGGAGATATTTTTCCCCTTTTGATGTGGTAAACCTGCACATTTGGCTGACCAATCTCCCTATGCTATGGTTGAAGAGACCTATTTTGCTCATCAGTTAGCTCTTGATAAAATATTCACGCAACAGTATTTTTGGCAACTCTACTGGGGATCGATGAGTAGTTCCTATCCTTATCCATTATATACTCTGGTGACTCTACTCTATGTCTTACCCATTATCATTATAGCCTTACCACTTTACTCTAGCTCCATGCCAATAGTTTTTTGGAAACTCTACTGGGGACATTACGTGAAGTATGAAGCCTCAAGTTTTAGATTGAATCAGTCCCTATCCTTATCCATTTTTATTTTACAATCTGGCAACTCCATGTTATATTAGAAACCAGAGAGCCCAAGGTATTGTTGACCCTATTTTTGTGTTGGTGTAGTAGGGCAATTTAAATTTGTTCCCTCCCCAACATTAAGTTAAATGATCTAGGAGTGTTCCTCATACCTGTACCAAGTCACCAACACAAGGTAGAGCTTCTTTTTCTACTGTTACTAGAGCTTTGCCTATACATATTCTACCTAGATTTGTTATCCCCCTTTTTCATAATCAAATCATGGTAGCTCAAGGCCCCTAGGGTAACTCTTTTGGTCCACTCAATCTTACTCCACCTCTTCATGAGCTACCATGCAATTTATGGAAAAATTTCCCCAAGTTCTTTGGTGATAGGAAAGTTCATCCTGATGAACATATTATTGCCTTCAGCATAGTTTGTGGTGTGATAAGCATGGAATATGAGGACATAGCAGTTAGGTTGTTTATGGAAAAACTACAAGGTGATGTTATAGATTGGTTCTACCATCTACAAGCTTGGTTAGTGACTGACTGGGACACTCTCAAAGCTAAATTTAAAGCCAAGTTCAAGCCTATATAAGATGCGCATGCCTTGCTGGCCCAACTCACACAAATGAAGAAGGAACCTCATGAACTTATGAGGGGTTTCATTGCCAAGTTTGACAAGCTGAGGAACTAGATTCTTAAAATTGCTTAGCCAACACTTGAAAACCTTAAATGCTTCTTCATCAACTCACAGCTGCATGAAGTGAGTTTTTTACTGAGACGGGATGGCCACATAAACCTTGCTACTACTCAAGATTTGGCTAATAAGGTAGAAGATGACCTTATCTTGGCAGGAAAAATAAGGAGAGATCCTAACAAAGGTAAATCATCTTCATCTTCTGAATACTCACCTATATCCACCACTGATCCAATGGTGAAAAAGTTGGCAAATGAATTACTAGCTCTTAGAAAGCAAATGGCTCAAGGGATGTCATTTGCTCCTTCATACAGAGATGTACCAAGGAGGACATTCTCCAATCAGTCATACCAAGGCCATGCTACCAGAAATCAAGGGCAGCCAAATCATCTTCCTCCCCCATAGGGAAACCTTGCCATTGAAGCACCCCTAACCAATTTAGTAGTTGGATATCTTGAAGTAGAATCAGATTTCTCCTTCTAGCCTAAATTAAACCCAAAAGATGATGCTAATATATTCATAGAAGGAAAATAAGAATTAGCGGGTGACTCCAACATTAGTTTCTTGAATTATTAGGATGAACCTAGAAGTAATGGCAGGGTAGTTGAGGGAACTTACACTATATTCACCTAGTCCAAGAACCAGTCAGCTCGGCATGCTTATAAGGAAAGAATAGAAGAGTGAGCTTAGCCTGTAATTTCAATTGCTAAGTAGGGAATGACTCTACCCTTCCCGCTAAAAGACCTGGTGACTGTTAAAAAGGTGAGTACTTCAAATTCACAGACCAGTCCTCCCCCTTCCAAAAACCAAAAAGATGGACTCCCATCCTTTGTTCCTAGTCTATTTCAGACATTTGACATAATTGACCATATAAAGAAAACTAAGATTCAAATGTCTGAATTTGAATTCCTACAATCCAACCCCGAGTAGTTGGATAAGTTAGTGGAATGTGTGAGAAATAAAACCATCCCTAAATGACCAGTTGTTCCAAAGGTGACTCCCATGTCCACCTAAAATAACCTTGTCATTACTCCTCCTACTACTTCTAAAAGAATTGAACCATTTTATGTCTCCTTGATGATAAATGGACACCAGCTGAATAATTGCATCATAGATTTAGGAGAATTTGACAATGTCATGCCTACCAAAGTTGCAAAATCCATTGGTCTCACACTAACCAAGACATTTGGGAGATGTTTCTCCATGGAGAACAATCAAGTGCCACTATTGGGGTAAATCAAGGATGCCCAATTTGCATTTACAACATTCCCAAAAAAGAGAATCAAGATGACTATCCTGGTGGATGACGTCCAGCTTCATACAACATCCTTCTTGGGTAAAATTTCTATAAGGATGTTGGTGGTGAGCTAAGCATGGACTTGTCTGAAGCAAGGATTCCGGTCAAAAGCATTATGCAAAGATTGCTCCCTGAGAAGGAATCAAAATATGTGGTTACTCAAACATTAGTGTCTAAAGCTCAAATTTTATTTGAGTCTTCAGGCATGGGTAATTACTTTTTATCTATAGAGGAAGTCCATGAGGTGCCTGATGAAACTCATGAAAATGACAGTCTAAAAATTGGTTCAGACCAAACAACAGAAGACAAGATAGAGTGTAGTGCAAGTGTAGAAGAATCTCCCCCTCCAAACAAAGAAGAAACTAAAGAAAGGTCAGCTTCTAATGATGTATGGATTCTATAATTTGATGACAACTACTCCTCTACCAGTTTAGGAGCTGGGATTGTGTTGATATCCCCCCAAGGAGATATTTTTCCTTCTTCATACAAATTATAGTTCAATAATACTAATAATACTTCTAAATATGAATTGCTGCTACTTGGATTGAAGGCTGCTCAAGACAAGGGCATCAAACTCCTTCATGCCAAAGGAGATGCTAAGCTGGTGGTTTGTCAAGTGAAAAACTTGTACCAAACCAAAAATGAGATATTATGTCATTATCACAATCTAGTTTGGGAATAAATTGAAAACTTTGATGCTTTCAATATCTCTATAGTTCCTAGGGAATTCAACAATAGAGCTAATGCATTAGCTATTTTAGCAACTCTTCTGGTCCCCCACCCTAATTTTAAAGGAGAGAGGTACACTATTGAACTAGTCTTTCAACCAAGCATGCCTAATAGTGCCAATCATTGAAAAGTGTTCAATGGTGACCACCAAATCATTGCCTTCCTAGAACAAAAAGATAGCTTTAAATAGCTACATTTTGAAGGTAGTGAACCTCAAAAACTTGAACCAGCCTCTGAATCAAGTTTAGATGTAAGTGATGAATTTATACAATTGAAAGGGAATAAAATGCCCAAAGGCCTGGTTTCTCTTAAGAAGCTATTTGATAAGCATGATAGATTCATCAAACAACAATAAATAGATTCAAGCTCCTCCCAAGAGTTTGATCAGATAAATTTGGGTACCAAGGAAAATCTCAATATGGTGAACATTGGGAAGTGCTACACTCTGGAAGAGAAGTTTAGATTTGCTGCTCTACTCTATCAGTACATGGATGTCCTATCATACTCTTATGATGATTTGAAGTCGCTCAGGCCTGATGAAATTTGCCATGAAATTCCTCTCAAAGAAGATTCAGTGCCTTACAAGCAAAAATCTAGGTAGTAAAATCTGAAGATATCAGGTACTATTTTGTTAGAAATATAGAAAATGTTGAATGTTAGGATAATTTTCCCAATCCATCATTCCACATGGATTACCAACATAGTACCTATGAGGAAGAAGAATGGCAAAATTCACCTCTGCGTGGACTTCAAAAATTTAAATCAGTCATCCTTAAAGGATAAGTATCCTTTGCCCATCATGGATCAATTTCTTTAGATGGTGACTATTTCAGAGATGTTATGAATGCTAGATGGCTTCACAGGATACAATAAAGTTGAATTTGGTGAAGTAGACCAGCATAAGACTACCTTCATCACACCTTGGGGCACCTTTTTCCATCAAAGAATGTCATTTGGCCTGATAAATGCTGGTGCCACTTTTTAGAGAGCAATGGACCTTAATTTCAAAGATGAAATGGGTAAGTTCATTATAATATACCTGGATGATTTAACAATATTTTCCAAACACCATCCTGATTATGTGCACCATTTGCAACAAGTGCTGGAATGCTATCGCCATAATGGTATTTCCCTAAATCCCAAGAAGTCTATTTTTAGGGTAATAGAAGGGAAACTTCTCAGACACATTGTGTCTAGATAAGGCATAAAATTTGACTTAGATAGAGTCAAGTCCATATAGGAACTTACCCTGCCTACAAGTAAGATTGCAGTTCACTCTTTCTTTAGAAAAGTGAACTTTTTATGAAGGTTCATTCTTGAATTCATAGAGAAGACTCACCATATCACAAATATGATGAAATGGAAGGCCACCTTAAGCTGGACTAAGGAAGGCAAATTGGCATTTCAAAATATTAAGATAGCTATTGCCCATGTCCCAATTCTAGTTTGTCCAAATTATACCAAAGATTTCACAGTGTATAGTTATGCTTTTGAAAACACACTTTCAACAATTTTAGTTCAAAAGAACTAAGAAGGTATGGAACCTCCCATATCCTTCATGAGTTGTCCTCACAAAGCTCATGAGATGAAGTATTCAAACATGGAGAAGCATGCTTATGCAGTAGTCAAGGTAGTAAAGTATTTCCATTTTTACATCCTCAATTCACACACTACTGCCCTGGTTCCTAACACCATAGTCAAATCCATACTAACTCAGCAGGAGTTTGGAACCAAAAGGGGTGATTAGATCACTAAAATCTAGGAGTTTGATCTAGTTATCAAACCAATGAAGCTTGTGCATAGAAAGGGCCTCTGTTAATTGATTACTGACAACAAAATTGAAGAAGCAGGGCATGAAGAAAAAGAAGTGGAAGACACACCAACAGTCCTCTTTGTCTCCACCACAAATGAGTGGTATTCTAAGATTGCTCATTTCCTTACTTATGGTGAGTGCCCTACCCACCTGTCTCATAAAGAAAGGAGGACTATCAAGTTAAAAGCTACCCATTTTATCCTCTGGGACAATGACCTGTATAAGAGGAGCCTTGATGGAGTTTTCCTTTGTTGTGTGGATAAAGAGCAGTAGAATCAACTTTTGAAGTCTTTCTATAATCTGGCCTATGGAGGACATTTTTTTGCTCCTGTAATTACCCATAAGATTCTATGAGCCAGGTATTACTGGCCTACTTTATTCCAAGATGCATATAAATGGGTATGAAAGTGTGAAATGTGCCAAAAGTTCGTTGGAAGACCCAAGTTAGCTCCTCTACCTCTCAAGCCAATGGTCATAAAAGAACTATTTTAGCAATGGGGAATCAATTTCATTGGTGCTATAAACCCATCTTCAAGCACTAGACATGATTATGTCCTCATAGCCACATATTACTTCACCAAATGGGTGGAAGCAATTCCAACCAAGCATGCTACTTCAGAGGTAGTATGCAATTTTTTCAAGGAGAACATCATTTCCAGGTTTGGAGTCCCAACCAAGATTGTCACAGATAATGCAGCCTATTTCTCTTCTCATGAGATCACTCAGTTCTACTTTTACTATGGGATTACCCTCTCTCACTCCTCTAATTATTTTCCACAAGGGAATGACCAAACTGAATCAAGAAATAAGAACTTGGTGACTATCGTCAAGAAGTTGGTAGATAACAACCAATGAACATGGCATAAAACATTAGTTGATGCTTTATGGGTAGACATAATTACACCCAAAAGAGCGATTGGTATGTCACCTTTCCAACTTCTTTATGGACTCAATGATGAGATACCAATCACCTTAGAATTTCTAGCATTAAAATTGGTAAAGGTAGTCAAAGATTGGACATATGAAAGCTCCATTGACAAAAGGATCATGTGCTTGGCTGAGCTGGATGAGCAACAAACTATGGTGGTGGATCGAATTACTACGCATCAAAGTCTGGTGAAAAAGCTCTTCGACTAGAAAGTAAAAAACCATGATTTCCAAATTGGAAATCAAGTCCTGTTATGGGACAAGAGAAGAGAACGAAAGGGAATGCATGAGAAATTCAATTCCCTTTGGAGAGGCCCATTCACTACCCATGAACTCAATGGTGAAAATAGTTTCCTATTGAAGTATCAAGATGGAACACCCTTTTCTCTACCTCACAATGGGCAGCATTTGAAGCAATTCAATTCTTAAAGTATCAAATAAGTTCACCTATATATATGTATATTTGTAAAGTATTTAGTTCTATTTTGTGCTTTTCATTTTCATTTTTGGTGCCTTTTTTTTGGGGTAGCATGACTCCATAGCCCAATGGCATAATTCAAGGCACTAGAGATTCTGGTTTCTACTCCCCTTAGCTATTCCAAGTTTTCAATTAAAGGAAGTTCCCCAATTAGAGCTAGCTATTGTTCCCAAAATTTATCACTCATTTTTGGGACAACATATGAAATATTTTGGTCCTACAGGCAAAAATTATCTCTTCCCTTCTCAAAAAATTATTCTAAGCATTCAAATTCTTCATTATTCAAGCTTTTTTAGTTAAGGGATTAACAGGTTCAATGGCTTTAATAGGTGAATTTTCATAAAAGAATGAGTTCCCAGAACTTAGGCCATTTCCAAATTGGTTCAATGCCTTGGTTTAGCCAAAAATGTTCATCGACAAAATTCAAAAGAAGGATTGAACCATTGAACCTTAAACCAAATTGGTTTAATGGGTTCAAAGGTTTAATGGCATCGATGAGCTTAAAGAGTTAAGTGCTTTGTCAAAATTTTAAAGTTCAACGGCTTCAAAACACTTAATGAAAATAAAAAGGCTTGAAACGTTGAAACGTTGAACCTTGAACCAAAATGGTTCACAGGTTCAATGGGTTCAATGGTTCAAAGGTTTAACATGGTTGGTTCAAGTGGTCAATTGAATGAATGGAACACAAGATTGAACCATTGAACCATTAAACCAAAGTTGGTTCAATCGATTAGTTCAATCGACAGGTTTAAAAGAGTGACCCAAAGCATGAAAGGCAAGTGCCCTTGTGGAGGGAAATGAACCAAGCCCAAGTACCCTTGTTGAGGGTAGCGAACCAAAGCTGAGTGCCCTTGTGGAGGGTAGCGAGCAAGGTAAATAAGTTGGATTTCCTTTAGAAAAATGAACAAGGCAAAAGATAAAGTGAATTCTTTTAGACAAAATGTCTGAAGGAATTCCTTCAGACATTTTGTCTGAAAGAATTCACCCAAAAAAATAAGGCCTGACAGAAATAGCTAAGGTAAGGAAAGGTTTCCTTTGGACAAAATGTCTGAAGGAATTCCTTCATACATTTTATCTAAAGGAATTGAAGCTGAAGGCCACCTGAAGAACCCCGAAGGGTAGGTACCCTTGCGGGGGGCTCTCACCGACCAGAAAATGGACCTTCTCAAGGCCCGAAGGGACACCTTCCCTTCAGGAAGTTCCAAAGGCATTAAGGCTCATGATAGATTCTATGGAATCCATAGGCTTGATTCTATGGACTCATTTATACAGACTCTATAGGCTCATTTTTATAGACTCATTCTATGGACTCTACAGGCTCATTTCTACAGGCTCATTTCTATGGACTCTGTAGACTCATTTCTACAGACTCCACAGGCCTAATTCTATGGACTCATTTCTATAGACTCTACAGGTTCATTTATATGGATTCTACAAGCTGGGTTCTACATGCCTAATTCTATGAACTCATTTCTATGGACTTTATAGGATCATTTCTACAGACTCTACATGCTAGGTTTTATGGACTAGTTTCTACAAACTCAATTCTATGAACTCTGTAGGCTCATTTCTATGAACTCTACAGGCTCATTTCTATGAACTCTGTAGACATATTTCTATGGAATCTTTCAAGGCTCGAGAGACTTAGAGAAAACAAAGGCTTCTAAAGAAGAAGATGAATCATTGAACCTTGAACTAAAATGGTTCACAGGTTTAATGGGTTCAACGGTTCAAGGAAAGCTCTGAGTAAAAATAAGAAGTGGAAGTTTATAGAGATTAGTTCAAAGAGAAGGTTCAAGAAAATGAACCAAAGAAGTGATGGAACCAAGGAATCATGGAAGCCACCCAAACTGTTGAAACATTGAACCTTTGACATCCCCGTGGATGTCAAATTCAAGCTAATGAAATATCTATTGATTTTTAAAAGTGGCACATAACTTGAAAGCAAACTCAATGCCTAACTAAAGGAGCTGAAAAGGCTAGAAAAAAGGGGAAAAGATAGCCCAAGGGCTCAAAATGCAATAGAAAAGAAGGAAAGACTAGAAATATTTGCACTGGAGTTATTCTAGTAGGTGGAACAGTCCACCAAGTAGATATTTGAACTTGTAAACATTGAAGGTACAACATGTTTGTCTCCCTTGGAGAATAGATGAGGTTTATAGCTGCACAAACATTAGGTGATAGAGAAAATGACTCAAGCCTAGGAGAATACATTTGAGATGAATCGACATGCCATAGTTAAAGTGGCCACCCTATTCTAGCATGGGCTCTTCAACAAAATTGAAAATGCATTCAAGGCATTGAATGTAGGATGGGTCATTCCATGAAATAAAGCACCAAGTCTTTCTTGGCTGCTATATATTATATTCTCTTACTTTATGTAAGGGATGCTTTTCCATTATAAAAGTGAAACTCTACCAAAATTGAGAGGTGATTACTGAGACTTTGAGCTCAGATTGTTCATCATATTTCTTTGTTTGAATGAGAAAGTAAGTTACTTTTAGACTTTGTGTTGTTATAGCTTGTGTCATTTTAGGAGATTGTTCTTATGTCTATTTCCTAAATATGTTCTTGTCTATTTTAAATAAATAAGCAAAACTAGTGAAAATAATCAAGAAGGTGTCCTGAAGCCAACTGTGGAGAGACTTTGTGCCCCCCACAATTGTCTTTAGTGTGTTTGTCTATTTTTTTTTCTGTGTAAATAACCTTGGGATGACTTTGTGCCCTCATTATCCTTCGTATTTCACTCTTTGGTAGTTAAGGTGGATACTTTGAGCTACATCTCAGTCTGCTAGTTACTACATCTTTTGTTACCAGTTACTTGTCACTACCTGAAAGAACTCTAGCTATTTGCTGTAAGACCACTTCTAAAAGAAGAGAAGTGCCTTCAATGTTTCCACCTAGATTTCTCCTTTGTTTTTGAACATCATCTCTAAAAAAAGAGAGATGGATGGTGTTATCCTACCCTTGAGTGTTACTTTCTACTTATATATATATATATATATATATATATATATAGCCTCCTCCTATTTACAAGGAACCTCCCCTTGATGAGAGGAGAGATTTGTCCCCTTTTGATGTGGTAAACCTGCACATCTAGCCAACCAATCTCCCTATGCTATGGTTGAATAGACCTATTTTTCTCATCAGTTAGCTATTGATAAAATATTCACCCAAGAGTATTTTTGGCAACTCTACTGGGGATCGACGAGTAGTTCCTATCCTTATCCATTATATACTCTAGTGACTCTGCTCTATGTCTTACCCACTATCATTATAGCTAATATTTTTTTGGTGATGCCACTGGGGACATTATGTGTATTCTAAAGCCTCAAGTTTCAGATTGAAGTAGTCCTTATCCTTATCCATTTTTATTCTACAATCTGACAACTCCATGTTATACCAGAAACTAGAGAGCCCAAAGTGTTGTTGACCCTATTTTTGAGTTGGTGTAGTAGGGAAATTTCAATTTTTTTCCTCCCCAACTTCAAGTTCAATGATCTAGGAGTGTTCCTCCTACCCATACCAGGTCACCAACACAAGGTAGAGCTTCTTTTTTTGTTATTACTAGAGCTTTACCTATACATACTCCACCTAAAATTTTTATCCCCCTTTTCCATAATCAAATCATGGTATCTCAAGGCCCTTAGGTTAACTCTTTTGGTCCACTCAATCTTACTCCACCTCTTCATGAGCTACCACACAGTTCAAGGAAGAATTTACCCAAGTTCTTTAGTGATGGGAAATTTGATCCTGATGAACATATTGCTGCTTTCAACATAGTTTGTGTTGTGATAGGTGTGGAATATGAGGACATAGTAGTTAGGATATTTATGAAAAAACTGCAAGGTTCTAATGTAGACTGGTTCTACCATCTACAGGCTTGATCAGTGACTGACTGGGACACTCTCAAAGCTAAATTTGAAGCCAGGTTCAAGCGTATAGAAAATGCACATGCCTTGCTATTCCAACTCACACAGATGAAGAAGGAACCTCATGAACCTATGAGGGGTTTCATTGCCAAGTTTGACAAGCTGAGGAACTAAATTCTTACAATTGCTCAGCCAACACCTGAGAACCTTAAATGCTTCTTCATCAACTCACAGCTACATGAAGTGAGTTTTTTACTGAGATGGGATGGCCACATAGACCTTGCTACTGCTCAAGATTTGGCTAATGAGGTAGAATATGACCTTATCTTGGCAAGAAAATAAGGAGAGATCCTAACAAAGGTAAATCATCTTCATCTTCTAAATACTCACCTATAGCCACCACTGATCTAATGGTGCAAAAGTTGGCAAATGAATTACTAGCTCTTAGAAAGCAAATGGCTAAAGGGATGTCATCTGCTCCTTTATATAGAGATGTACCAAGGAGGACATTACCTAATTAGTCATACCAAGGCCATGCTACCAGAAATCAAGGGTAGCCAAATCATCTTCCTCCTCCATAGGGAAGTCTTGCCATTGAAGCACCCCTAACCAATTCAGCTGTTGGATATCTTGAAGAAGAATTATATTTTTCCTTCTATCCTGAATTGAACCTAGAAGATGATGCTAATCTCTTCACAAAAGGAGAAGAAGAATTAGCTGATGACTCCAACATTAGTTTCCTAAATTATTAGGATGAACCCAAAAGTGAAGGTAGGGTAGTTGAGGGAACTTACGCTGTATTCACCTAGTCCAAGAACTAGTCAACCTAGCAAGCTAATAAGGAAAGATAAGAAAAGTGAGCTCAACCTACAATTTCAATTGCTAAGCGGGGAACCACTCTGCCCTTCCAGCCATAGGACCTGGTGACTATTAAAAAGGCGAGTACCTCAAATACACCTTCACCTCTAACTTCAAATTTGTAGACTAGTCCTCCCCCTTCCAAAAACCTAAAGGATGAACTCCCATCCTCTATTCCTAGTCCATTTCAGACATTTGACATAATTGACCATATAATGAAAACTAAGATTCAAATGTCTGAATTTAAATTCTTGTAATCCAACCTTGAGTAGTTGGATAAGTTAGTAGAATGTGTGAGAAATAAAACCATCCCTATAGGACCAGTTGTTCCAAAGGTGACTCCCATGTCTACCCAAAATAACCTTGTCATTACTCCTCTTGCTACTCCCAAAAGAACCAAACCATTTTATGTCTCCTTACTGATAAATGGACACCAGTATAACAATTACATCATAGATTTAGGAGCATTTGACAACATCATGCCTACCAAAGTGAAAGAATCCCTTGGTCTCACACTGACCAAGACATTTGGGAGATGTTTCTCCATGAATAATAAACAAGTGCCACTATTAGGACAAATTAAGGATGCCCAATTTACATTTGTATCATTTCCAAAAAAGAGAATCAAGATGACTGTCCTGGTGGTTGACGTCCTAGCTTCATACGTCATCTTTATTGGGTGAAATTTTTACAAGGATGTTGGTGGTGAGCTAAGCATGGACCTGTCTGAAGTGAGGATTCCAGTCAAAGGCATTATGCAAAGATTGCTTCCTGAGAAGGAAGCAAAATACATGGTTACTCAAACATCAGCGGCTGAGCATCTTCTATTGTTCTTTTTTTAGAATGTGTATTAGCATCTATGAGATCTCTAACATTGAAAAATGCTTCATCTTGACATATCCTATCAAAATCATCTTCCTATTAGTTTAGAAGAGTTGCTTCACTTTGAGTAGGTTTTTTGTGTTTACTTGTTGGGAAGTAGATTCCTCTTATTGTCCTTACATGATTTCTATGCCTTGTACCATCAAATCTTAGCTGATGACACCATTGGATCAAGTGTTTTAATTATGGGGCTGATTTCAAGGATAACACCACTCATAATCTTAAGCCATATTATTTTAAATAAGGATAATGGCTTTAGAATATCTTGGTGTTAGTAAAAGTATGGGCATTTGGAGGTCTTGACTATGAATTTGATCATTGTTGCTAGTTGTTACCTTGATATGGATACCTATTCCCTTGGTATGTAGGGTTAGATGGTTGAGAGGGTTTGTAGTTTTAGGCTTTCTACCTTTTCATTACCACTAACTCATTTTCAAAGCTCTTAAGTAATGACTTTAACTCATATAGATCATCTGAAGGTGCAAGAGTCAAATTAGGTGCCTTGCTTATAGTGGGAATTAGAGCAAGTGTAGGTCGGGGAATAGGGGATATTTTTGGAAATAGAGGCATTGGTGGCCTTGGTGTAATTTTCTTATCTTGGATTAAATAATTATATGCCCTCATTATGATATTTCAATCTACAAGAAGTGTGGTGCCACCCATTGAATGAATCATTATAGCTATATCACTATTGAGGGCTTTTAGGTAATACAAGAAAGCATTATTTGTAGTGTGTTTAACCAAAATTAGGATTTTATTCTAGGTCTTTTATAAATGGTAATTAAAGCCAATCATTTTCTCATGAGGAGATAATTGAATAGTAGTTAACTATTTAACCAAGGAAAGGTGTTCACTCTTGTTCTCAAAATAGGTGCACATTGCAGCGCCTAACTCATCCCAAACTTAGATTGATGTGGGAGCAAGGCCTTTATACCATTGTAAAGCTTTTACCTTAAAAGAGGAGACTAAAAGTATGATTGCAACATTATATTGGACCATGTTATAGATTGAATAGAGGTTAGCAATAACCTATATGTGTTTCAAAGCAATGGTAGAGGTTTCACCAACAAAATATGGTAATCATTTTAAGGTTGATACTAGTATATCATCATGCTAGGCCAAAATGAGTGGACCACCTATATTGAAAGCTACAAAATTTTGATTCCTAGCCATTATGGGAGGTATAACATTGATAAGATTTACCAAAGGGGATGGAAATAAAATCATAGGGTATACCTTAGGCTTAAGGGTGAATACTTTTGATCTCTTTTTAAATGGAAATTACAATTTTAAAAAATCATCCCTCTTACATTTAGTGGATGATCTTGTCTATTTACTTGGCATACATTAGCTTGAAATCATGAGTTGATAAGTTAGTAGAGTCACTAGGTGATTTGATACTTGCATGGAAATCGTACAATGCTTGCTAAGAATATCACCAATCTCTTTGTAATTTTGGGTCCCATCAGGTGTGCCAAAAACTATTAGCATATAGGATTTCACTTGTCTTGATTTTGTAGCTTGTTGTGCAAGTGCCTAATGATATAATGGAAAAACCTTGAAAACTATGGAACCTTAGCAATTTGAGGTTAATCTACATATGAGGCTAGCTTCCTTTCACTAAATTTGATGCAAATTGATAAAATACTAGTTTTATGGAAATATTGCTCTTAGGCGCTTTTTGATCCTAAGCTAGGGTTTTGATGGGGAAAATGGTTGAAGAATTGAAATTTTTATAAAATTGAAAATATGGTGATTGCACCAAATATTTTATAGTGGATCTAAATGCTTGCTTGACAAACACAAAAGAGCAAAAATTATGTTGAATTTTTTTAGCACAAAATTATGCAGATGATAAATCAAAGGTAGTATTTTAGCTATTTTTAAGGAAAGGGAAAAATAAATTTACTCCAAATAATATTATCAAGATGATAAAATATCACATGAATTTTCTTTAGAATGAAATAAAAGATAAAGATTCCATAGATAATCAAATAATTTGCACACACAAAGATTTCATAGATAAAAAGGCAAATATTCAACTTTATTACTCTCTAAAGGTTAAAACTTGTAGTAAATACATTTAAAATGAAAAGAATATAACAAACAAAAAAAATATATATTGGGCCATGAGGTCTACCCATTTTTATAAAAAATATGTCATAGAAGACATGTAGTTGTTGAAAATAAAATGCTTAGTTATGAAAATCATGCAGATCTAAAAACCTTCATGTAAAAATAGGTGAGTTGCTCTATTTATGGCATCTTAGACTTATGGAATGATAGGAACATGGCATGCACAATCTGGGTATGATCCTAGGCATACCATGGCATGGTATGGCATGGTTTGAACTAAATATCTCCATGCAAGGCTTCTCCATCTTATAATGACTGAAAATAGCTTCCTCGTACAAAAGAGGTGCTCAAAATAGAACTTGTACTTTATAAATAAAATATAAAATTGAAAATTAATTCCAAGTTTATTTTCATGAAAACCCCATCATGTAAAGCTTTAAGTGGGCTTTACAACTTTCTAAGTCTTTATCACTTTTGTCAAAAGGAACCATGCAATTTACATTTCATGATTTTCACCTTTTTAACAATTCATATTTATCAAAATGGAAAGTACAATTTAAACTTTTGATTTTTTAAAATATAACATTATAAAAAGATATAAAGTGTAAAAAATATTATATAACCCATAAATTACCTTGTCATGAGACTCCTTGGCTCGCTCCACAGACTTTGTCAGTACCTGTATTTGAAATTGAACAACCCTGTGTAGTTCCTCATGCTCAACATCATCCTTCAATATATTTTTAGTAATAAGGGTATTCATATAACTTTATTTTATGTTTGTTAATTTGGGATAGTATAAATTCAAATTTTTAATCTCTCCCTCATTGCTATTAATCTATTCCTTCAAAATTTACTTTTGCTATATGATGACTCCATAGTGCTCCATCATTGCTGAAAGCATTCTATTACCTTTTATGATCAGTTCTTTAGACCATTTTTTTTTAGCCCTTCCCATGTGAGGAATATCTCATACATAATCAATTTTAACTTGATTTATATTGATTAGATGCACTACCTATGGTTGTTGTGATGTTTCACTGGGTTTTATGAATTGGTTGAGTGCTTTAATCAATTGATCTACCTTTATTTTTAGCTCATACTTGGTGGATTTATCATGATCAATTATCTATAAGAGAGAGTTCATACCTATATACACATCATTATTGAGTCCCTCTCTTATTTTTTGACCAAGGTGTATATGAAAAACTTGATAATCTTCTACCATAAGATCCTCCTTTGATTTGTCTAGTGTAAGAACTGTAATTTCAACATATCTTTCTCCCTTATCATTAGTGAATGTTCTTGAGAGGATCCTAGGAGTGGGTTTTGATTTATTCTTGACTTTTAACATGTGAAATTCCAAAGTTCTAGGATTAATAATTATTTTCTACTTCTTACTCACTGATTATGCCAACTGACTAGGGGTATCCCTCTATTGATATGATACTATCACCAAAGAATCTATAGATGATGTAGCTACACTAGATGATTCTATGACTAAGGGAGACTCCTAGGAATATGATACCACATAGTTTCTTAGGAGGTTCATATGAGGATCCATTTTCACTAGTGGTTTGTAAATCAATATTTGTACCAAGTGTCTGGATCACTCCAACCTCTATTGATGGTATGGTTGAAATAGTGGAAATGGGGAGAGTGGGGGTAACAAAAGTAGTTGTGCCTATTGGGGAAGTGGAGGATATAAAAAACCTAAGAGTTGTTAATTTGGAAACTAGTGTAAGGGTGGAAGCTAAAGCACTGAATATGTCAATTAAATGTGTAGGACCACTCAGGGTTAGCGATGTGAAAATAGTGGGTTGAGATGAAGGGGAAATAGTACTTATCCCAATGGTTTGGATAGCCTATGGAAATATAATCAAGATGATTGATTCCATAGAAATATACTATTGGGTGGTGTTAGGAATTAATGGTGATGAAATGGAAAGGATTGTAAATGTAATGGATAGTAGGAGTGGATCAAATGGGGAAGGTGAAGTGGGATGAAGGGAAAGTGGAGTAGAAATTTGAATTTCCACTATAAGGGGACCCTGAGTGTCCACTTGACTTATTTTTTCTAGTTTTAATTAGCTTATTAAGGTGGGTGGAATGGTAGGTGTATTGGAGACAAGTGGAGGGGGTGATACTAGAGGTGGAGGATATGAAACTTGTGAAGTAATGGGGGCTTAGGATACTTGAGGAGTGAATACAACTGGTGGAGGTGTTGAAACCTCTTGTATAATATGTGTAGGAGAAGGGGAGTAGTGGAAATAGGAGTTAGGTCTATGGGATCTAAAACTATGGATCCCTATGATACTTCTACTATTTCTTTAGCTAAAAGATTTATTATTTCCTCTACAACTTCTCCCTATCTACTTAATTCCCCTTTCTTTGCCTTTGTATTCTTCCTCTTCTTTCCTTTGTCAAGTTGCTCTAATGATTCATTGGGGCCATCCTCTGAAGGAGTGATACTTACTACATTGAGCTTTAAGAGCTTCTCTTTAACCCCTGTTCTATCCCTTATGGCTTGGACACCCTTTATTCTTAGGAAATTTATTTTTTTTATTAATAATAAGGGATGTTCTATCAAACTGAGAGAAGGATTTAGGAACTGACCACCTCACTGGTGGTAGAGATCTAAAAATTATTTGTGTGAGTTAGAGTGGATCTACTCTAGATTTTTCATCTACCAAGTCATTAGAGACTGGTGCCAGATCATAATCTATTATTCATTGCAAGGAAATCCTAGAATAGTTCCTTATTCTAACCATTTCTTCATTATCATGGTCTTCCCAAAATTCTTCATAATATGGTACATGTTAATATGTTTATAATTATAGTGTAGTAGTGACCTTACCATATGGATCAAAGTAAGGTATTGACTTTGAAGTCCTTAGTGTTACTTGGCACATCTCTACCTCCATAGTTATGGCCTTTAAGAGAGACTAACATATGTAACAACCATTAGAAATAGGGAAATGTATCTCTACCTTGTGTCTGTCTAAAATGATCTTGTGCATATCCAAAAATTGCCTAACCAACTCCAATAATTCCCATTTATTTCTTACATATCAGGTAAGTGCATATAGACAACCACTAAATTTGACTACCCTAATGTAGGAGTAGGTGGGTAACTATTTGAATAAGGAACCCCATTTGGTAATCTCATCTTTGGCTACCTAGGAGAACCTTATTTTCCTAAGATCTTGATCAAACATAATAATGATGTTATATATGAAAACATTATTAACTCTTATAAATTTTTATCTACTAGCCTATAGTGTGAGGTTAGGGTAGTAGTTATAGACTATGGTTATTTCTTTAAAAACTATATTAAGGCCTAGGAACAATCTTCCTTTGGCCAAGATATAGATAATATATGATGCCATATAAAAGTTATTTATTGTTTACACCTCCATCAACTAGTTCTAGAGGTAATAACTTATTAATTGAGCCCAATGTATCTATTATTTATTTTCTTTGATGATCGAGATATGCTGGTACATCTAGTCTTGATAACACTTGGAATCAATATTTTTAGTGACTTTTTGTAACAACGTTATAATATCTCCCACCTCCTTAATGAAATCAAATCCATACATGGTCTTGGGCAATCTAGTGGAGGAATTCTTGGGAGTCTTGAGCCATTTCTTGTTAATTATTTCTGACATCCATCCTTTCTCTCTTCATAAAGTTGTGCATATGTTTGTGGAGTTATATCCAAATAACTCTTAAACTCAATAATTATAAACACTATGTTGATGAAGTCAGGGTCATGATCAAGAACCTTCTCCCCTTTCTTAGTGAATGTTTTTCTTCTATAAGGGTCATAATGTTGTGCCATTGTGAGGATCAACTCAAGGATTTGAACAAATAGAGGTAAGGCTATAGCTTGTGGTAAACCAGAGTCATAGATACTTTGGATATAGTCACTTTTAAAATCTACACCTATCCTAGCCCAAAAATATTCTAGCAATGTGACCTAAATCTGTATCTATTATTTTTTCCATATTGGATTTCAAAAAAGAAGTCACTCTAGGGCCCTTAGGTTTGAACTTCAATTCCTTGGGAGGCATGGGAACTAAAGTTACTACTTGAAAGAAACTAATTATGAAATTTTGTTGAAAATACAAGTGTCTGGAGCACTTGAACTCTCTAGCAAAACTTAGAGGTGCTTAAAGCACATCCAATGTCCATGGTACTTGAGGGATATTGGATTTATAATGGAAGTGGGAGGTTCTTGGGATAGGTTCACCTTCTGTGGTGCACTAGAAGTATACAAGGGTTAAAAGTGCTTGAGGCATGTGAAATATACAATGGAAGTGGAAGGTGCTAAGAGCATGTTCACTCTCCATGAAGGCTTATAGGCTTGTGGAATTCTCAAGTGCCTAAGGTAGGTCTAACATCTACAGGGACTTTGGGGGAATCTTTTAAATGGAGGTATATGATTGAGAATATTTTATTTAAGGAAGTGCTAGTGTTTTAGAGGGAAAATGAAATTTTGGGAGAAAAAGAAAAGCTTGAGGTGAAGCATTAAAAAATCTAGATCACTTTGGACTATCTTATATTTCCTTAGACCAACCCTAGACACATGATTATAACATAAAACAAACCTCTCAAATCAAATCCCTAACCAATAACTCTAAGAGAACCTCAATTTAAAAAACTTTCAAGAAATGAAAAAAGATTGTAAAAGTTTTAAAACAAAAGATAATTGAAAAAACATGAGGAAAGTACCATATTATAGGCATAGGTGACATGGCTTGAAGTTTTTAAATCATGGCTCAAAGTACAAGTTCATATTTTCACCTAGATCAAGGTTCAGTGATAAGGGTGTGAATAGATGGAGCTCTAAAACATAATTAGCAACTTTAAATAATGATAACACTCAAAAAATGACTTGATTTTTATAGGAAAACCCTATAATTAATGTGATATCAGGTGGTTAATGGTAGAGGTTGGACCTGATTGAAGTAGGTCCACTTTCCATAGAGAGATTAGGCTTAGGTAGGAAGTAGGAATAATCTTACACTTTGGACATTGAAAATGTGCAATGTACACTTCAGGTTTCACATTACATAAGAAGAGATTTTGTGAGTTGGCAGAGGTTGGACCTAATTTAAGTAGGTCCACTCTCCATGGATGAAGTGACTAGATTTGGTGGAAGGTAAAACCCATGGGACACTTTGAAAATTTATAACATGCAAAGTACACTCAAGTTTTTATATCCCATGATGTTATAAATTGGTAAGTGTTTGGTAGAATGTGGAGACTATAGTGCACTTTGCACATTTACAAATGTGCAATGCACACCTAATGTTCTAGGTTATATGAAAGTAGGGTTTATAGGTTTGGTAGGATTCAAAGCCCATCATGCACTTTACACATTATGAAAATGTGAAAAATACAAATCAAGTTTTAAATTCCACTAGATGGATGCATGGTAGGATCTAGAGCCTACCATGCATTTTGTACATTTGAGAATGTACAAAGTTCATGGTGAGTTTTGGATTTTGTGGTTTTGGATTTTTTGTGTTTTATGGGATCTAAAGCCCATGAAGTAATTTACACAAGTACAAATTGCATCTAGAGTTCTATATTATGAAAGGTAAAGGGAAAGATGGTTTTTTTAGGCGATTTAAGGTTTTTCCTAAAAAATAATGGGGGCCTCCCTTAGGGTGTTAGATGTAATGAGATTTGTAGGAAAAAAATATCAACATTTTTGGTGACCTCTATGGGATGATTGCCTTCTAATAATTTTCAATCCAGTAGCCTTTCTTAAGACATTAGGCATATAGTCAACTTGGATTTGACAAAAATCTAACCTAGGAAAGAATAAACTAAGATTTGCCCAGACACAAACAAAATAGGAAAAACAAAAAAACAAAATAGGGAAAACAACACAACCTAAGGAAACAATTCCTAATGAGTCTGACCTTTATAAAAGCACTTATTAAAAAAAACACAACAAATCCTATTATTTACAAAATTTAATCCTTTTATAATAAGTTCCTTACCTCAAAAGCTAGATTTTAGGTATATCATATTAAATTAGATTAGTAGTTTTGATCCATCAAGCTTGGAGAACTGGAATGCATTGGATCCTTTGCACTAAGTGATTATATATGGACCACTCCATATTACATCAAATTTGGTATACCTATCTAGTTTTATTTTATCTGCATCCCACTTGAGGATCATGTCTCCTTCGTTGAAGCTTATTTTAGTTGCATTTTTATTGAAAGTCTTCTTGGTTTGTGCCTAATTTGTTTCCAAGGCTTTCATTGATTGATGCTTGATTTCTTTCAAGCTCCATGAGTTTATCCAATCTCACCATAATTTCATCATTATTGATCAGGTCTAATTGGTGATTGATCTCTAAATTTGGAAGCTCAATTGATAATGGTAGTCATGTTTCTCTTCCATATACCAACATTAAAGATGAATTACTGATGGCTCTTTTTGGTTTAATTCTATCAACCCATAGTGATTATTTTAGTTTCATATGTCATGTCCTCTAATTATCTTCCATCATTCATTTGATGATTCTAATCAAGTTCTTATTGGTCAAATCAGCTAGGCCATTACCCTAGGGGTAATAATTTAAAGTACTCAAGTAAACATTATGCTTGATAGCCCATTCATTTACCTAAGTTCCCACAAATGCCTTAACATTATTTGATGTTATGGTGTGAAGAACACCAAACCTTGAAACTATGTTGTCCATAAATTCTAAAATAGAAGTTTCAATAGCATCTTTTAGAGAAACCACTTTAATCCATTGTGTAAAATGATCCATTACCATGAGAATCCATTTGTGACCTACACTTGATGGTGGATTGATCATGTTGATGAAATTCAATCCCATTTGGAAAATGGCAGATCTACTTGAATTGGTCTGATATGAAGTGTAGTTAGTCTTTGCTTACTAATGAAGTAAGCACACTTTTCATAATATATTACCCAATGATGGGTATCCTTGAATGATTTATGCCAATATTATCCTCCTCTCATTACCTTGATGGCCGTAGTCCTTTCAAAAAAATGTCCTCTTAACAGTCCCTCATGGTATTTCTCAAGCACTTTGGGAACTTGCTCATGCTCAATACATATTAACAAGACTCCATTCATGTCCTTACAAAATAAAATTCCATCAATAAGAACATAGGGAATTTATTAGAGTCAAAAATATCTTTTTTTATTACTAAAAGTCATAGGGGTATTCATCGGTCTACAAGAAATGAGTCATGTCTTGAATCTAGTTGTTGAAAGAAGATGAACTATCTGGTAGATGTGTAGTTTGAGCATATACTAGTTTAGCAGTATTGATATCAATAACTAATTGTTCACATAATCCTTTTCCTCTTACTAGATTCATGATCATGATATTCAAATCATACTCCATGACCTTGGTGATCCATCCTACTCTTTTTTTGTTTATCTCCCTACTCAGTAATTTTTTTTGATGCTCTGATGACTTACCATCAGATGTATATTATTTTTGGAGAGCATATGCCTAAATTTATTGAGTGTTTTGATTACCAAATACACTTACTTCTCCATAAAACTATAATTCTCTTCATAACCATTCAAATATTGGCTGAAGAAAGATATTGGCTGCTCCAAATCTTCTTGATTGTGCTGAGTCAAAATTGATAAGATACTTCCTTCCCCTCCAAATGCATAGAAGATAAAATCATTCTCATAGTTTTGGTTAACTAGGGTAGGGGCTTGAAAAATAGACTATTTTATGTCCTTGAATCTATTTTCCCCTCTTGAGTCCATCTAAAAAGAGTTCCCTTCTTTATCATTGTAGTAAGGGGTTTTGCCAAAAAGGTGAAATTCAGTATAAATATTCTCATGAAGTTAATCTTCCCAAGAAACCTTTGTAGGGACTTTTTGTGACTCAATAGTGCTAATGTAGATATGTCTCTAGCTCATTCAAGGTATATTACAAGAGCTTATTTTGAAACTATATGTCACAATAACTTCCCCTCATGTACTGTAAACACGTAATTCATCAGGTAAAGGGAAACCCCAAATTCTCTACACCTTTTGAAAATCATTCTCAGGTGGTCTAGATGTGCATCAACATTCTTTGAGTAGACTGTAATATCATCTAGATATACTAGAATTATATTATTTTTCAGACCCTTGAATGTCATATCCATGGCTCAATGAAAAGTTATGCCTACATTTATCAAACCAAATGACATCTTCCTGTATGCGTACATGCCCCATTTGGTGCTAATGATAGTTTTAAATTGATTTGATTCATGTACCAGGATTTGGTTATAACTAGAATAATCATATAGAAGAGATAACATTTCATATTTTGATACTTTCTATAGAATTTATTCCATAGGGGGAAGAGGATAGTGATATTTAAATGATGCTTTGTTCATGTCTCTAAAGTCCATGCACAATCATATTTCACCATTTTTCTTTTTGACAGGGACTAGATTTTCTACCCAAGATGAGTGTTTGATAAAAAATATTATATTAGCCTCTATCAACTTAGAGAGCTCATTTTTCATCAAGGGTTCAATCTTAAGATTTATGGGTCTCTATTTTTGCCTGAAAAGTTTTGTATTTGGATCTAGTTCTATAATGTGTTGAGCTAAACTTGGATCAAATCCTTTTAAGTCATGATTAATCCAAGTGAAGTTATCATTAAACTCTTGAAATAATTGAAAAAAATCATGCTTCTTAGAAATATTGAATACCTTACCTATCTTGAGAGACTTTCCTTTTGAGATGATGATGGGTTCAAAATCTTCTTCATTGACTATAATGTTCTTATTTTCACCTTTCAGCTGGTCATCTAAATTGAAGATGTTTTCTAGTGTAATGAGACCCATAGGCAACTTATTCATTTTTAGCTAAATAATATGATCACCATATTGGTCATGTAGCCTTAGTTGATTAATTTTTGAAAACTTGGCTTTTTCTCTTATAAAATTTAAAATCTTCTTGTCACTGTCGAAGACTTGCCAATTAGATGCATTATCAGGGACAAAAGGCTTTATGATCAACCTTACATGCTAGCTGTTCTTCTTCTTTATTTTTATTAGTAAGTTATACTAGGACCCCATCGAGGCCATGTAGTTATCATATTTATTAAATGCCCTTGGTATCACTTGAATATTCAAATTAGTGAAATATTTTAATACGTCTAAAACCCTATGCTTATAAGACCTAAACAAATTATTTTTTGTTACACTCTTTGATCTAACTTGGTGAATGATGAGCTCATTGTTACCAAATATCTAAAAAATCTTGATTCCCCTATCTTTAGCCAACTAGAGGCCTTGAACCAAGGCTTCGTATTTAGCTACATTGTTAGTATAACTAAATTAAAGTCTAAACAAGTAGAAGTATCTCTCTTTGTATAAGGAGATCAATACGATTCCTGCACTTGCACCATTTCTTCTTCTTGAGCCATCAAAAAATAACTACTACATCCCTTGAAGATATTTGACTATTTTGACTAAATTTGGGATAATTACATCTTTCTCATGAATATAATATGTCCTTAACCCTTTTTCCTATACATAGTCATAAGGATCAAATTGTAGGGTTGATCCCCATTCATCCAAATGAGTGTCTAGAATTTCTTCTATAGGTGTTGCATTATTTTGATCCATTTTTTCCTCTTTTTGATCTTGTAATGTACAATTAATTTATACTAGAGGAATATGATTGTATGTCTCTATATGATCTTTTGAAATTGGATCAACTCTTATTATTACTCTAGTTCCATATCTCATTCTAAGTAGCATGGGAGACAAATATGTAGATAGATATCCTCCCATATTTTTAGTGAAATCTCTTAAAACATAAATGGCAAATTAGGGGGGAGGATCTATGACTAAAATATATTGAATAATTGATAGGCTTGGGTAAGCATGAATAGTGAGGTTTAATCCCTTTATGGTTCTTACTATTTGAATAATAATCCTATCTAGTTTTACTACTCTCTTATTAATAGGTGTATATTCTATCTCCAAAGCATCAACTATTTTTTTGGGCATTACTAAACTACTAGCATCTAAATCTACCATGCAATTATGTACCAGATGCTTTCCTATTATATGTGAAATATAGAAAGGGGGAGGCTTACCATTTTTTACTATTTTATTATTATCTTGAGGCTGACATAGATTTATTATAGGTGTAGGCCCATTGGATGGAACCTTTTCTAATAGCTAGAAATTATTCAAAGCATCCTATAGTAACTCTTTATGTTGGTATAAACATTGATTCCCACATAGTGACATTTAGGTTAGTCTTCTTCATTTAATCAACTATGATAAAAGGGATATTACCAACATTTGTTGGTGCTTTTTCATGGGTTGCATCCTCTTTTATAAGATTTGGAGTGGGCACCTTTATTTTGAATTGATTTATAGGTACAAAGGGTGGCCTTTATAATGTGTTACTCTTTGCTAGTTCTACTACAACTTTAAAAATTAAAGCTTGTTATAACCTGGGGGGATGATTAGTTTCTATTATTCTTTTCTTGGAACATGTATTAGATACTATAGGACCTCCACTATTGAAAAATGCTTCATCTTAGTTTATCCCATTGAAATCATCTTCCTACTAGTTTAGAAGAGTTGCTTCACTTTAAGTAGGTTCTTATGTGTCTGCTTGTTGGGAAGTAGATTACTCTTGTTATCCTTGCATGATCGCTATGCCTTACACCATCAAGGTTTGGATGATTACACCATTAGGGAAAGTGATATGATTATGGGGATAATTGCAAGTATAACACCCCTCATAATCTTGAGATAAATTATTTTGAATAGGGATAATATATTTGGAAGCTCCTAGTGTAAGTAAAGTACATGTATTTGGAGGTCTTGGCTATGAAAATTATCCTTGTTACTTGTTGTTACCTTGACATGGCTACCTATTCTCTTTGTATGTAGGGTTAGATGGCTGAAAGGGTTTGTAGTTTTTGGATTGCTACCTTTTTATTACCACTAACTCTTTTTCATAGATTTTAAGTAATGATTTTACCTCATATAGATCATTCAAAGTTGCATGATTCAATTCAGGTGCCTTGATTATAGTGGGAATTGGAGAAAGTGCAAGTGGGGGAATAGGGGGTATTTATGAAAATAGAGGCATTAGTAGCCTTCATGCAATTTTCTTGGCTTGGATTAAATAATTTTATGCCATTATTATGATATTTTAAGCTGTAATAAGTGTGGTGCCACCAATTGATTGGATCATTATAGATATATCACTATTGAGGGCTTTTATGTAATACAAGAAAACATTATTTGCAATGGGTTTAACCAAGACTAAGATTTTATTTCAGGTCTTCTAGAAATAGTAATAAAGTTAGTCATTTGCTCATGAAGAGCTCGTTGAATAGTAGCTAACTATTCAACCAAAGAAAGGTGGTCACTCTTATCCTTAAAATGGGTGCAAATCATAACACTTAACTCATCCCAAAATTAGATTGATGTGGGAGCAAGGCCTTTATACCATTGTAAAGCTTTCCCCTTAAAAGAGGAGACTAAAAGTTTGATTGGAACATTGTCTTGGACCATTTTATAGATTGAAAAAAGGTTAGCAATATCTTTTATGTGTTTTAAAGCAGTGTTAGAGGTTTCATGAGTAAAATATGGTAGGATTTTTAAAGCCAACACTGGTATACTATCATGTTGGGCCAAAATGAGTGGATAGCCTATATTGAAAGCTATGAAATTCTAATTCCTAGCCATTATGGGAGGTATAAGACTAATAGTAATTACCAAAGGGGATGGAAATAAAATTGTAGGGTATATCTTAGGCTGAGGGGTGACTGCTTTTGATCTCTCTTTAGATGGAAATGACAATTCTAAAAAATTAGCCCTCTTACCTTCAGTGTATGATCTTGTCTATTTGCTTAGCATATGTCACCTTGAAATCATGAGTTTATAAGTCAATGGAGTTTCTAGGTGATTTGATACTTGCAAGAAACTGATATAATGTTTGCTAAGAATAACATTGATCTCTTTATAATTTTAGGTCCCACTAGGCATGCCAAAAATTATTATCACATAGGATTGCACCTATCTTGATTCTATAGCTTGTTGTGCAAGTGCCTAATGATACAATGGAAAAACCTCCAAATCCATGGGACATTAGAAATTTGAGGTTATGTCTAGATGAGGCTAACTTCATTTCAATAAATTTGATGCAAACTAATAAAATACCCATTTTTTGAAAATCTTGCTCTTTAGTGCTTTTTGATCCTAAGATTGGGTTTTGAAGGGGAAAAGGGTTAAAGAATTGAAATTTGTAGAAAAATAAAAATATGGTGATTTCACCAAATATTTTATAATGGATCTAAATGCTTGCTTGATAAATACAAAAGATAAAAAATTATGTTGAATTCATTTCAGCACAAACTTATGCATATGAGAAATCAGAGGTAGTATTTTAGCTATTTTTCAAAAAAGGGAAAAAGATCATTACTCCAAACAATATTATCAAGAGGGTAAGATACCACAAATGAATTATCTTGAGACTAAAATAAAGATAAAGCTTCCATAGATAATCAAATAACTTACACACACACAAAGATTCCATAGACAAGAAAGGCAAATCTTCAACTTTATTTCTCTCCAAAAGTTACAACTTGTAGTAAATACATTCAAAATGTAGAAAATATAACTAAAAATAAAAAGATATATTGGGCCATGGGGTCTACCCATTTTTATAAAATATATGTCATAGAAAACATGTAGTTGTTGAAATTCAAATGCTTAGTTCAAAAAATCATGCAGATTTGAAAACCTTCATGCAAAAAGAGGCAAGTTGCTCCATTTATAGCATCTTGGACTTGTCAAACAATTGAAACATGGCATGCATGAGCTAGGTATGATCTTGGATATAACATGGCATGGTATGGCATGGTTGGAACTAAAGATCTCCATACAAGGCTTCTCCATCTTGTAGTGACTAAAAATGGTTTGCTCATGCAAAAGAGGTGCTCAAAATAAACCTCATCCATTCTAAATAAAATATAACATTAAAAATTGATTCAAAGTTTATTTTCATGCAAACCCTAGCATGCAAAAATTTAAGTGAGACTTTTACAACTTTCTAAGTCTTTATCACTTTTGCCAAAAAGATCCGTGCAATTTACATTTCATGATTTTGTACCTTTTTAACAATTCATATTGATCAAAATGAAAAGTGAAATTTGCACTTGTGATTTTTGCAATTTTCACATTATCAAAATTTATAAAGTATAAAAAATATGTCTTTCTCTTTATCAAAAGAGTTATAAAAATTATAGCTATACTTTTGCAAGGAAATTACAAATTACAAAGCTTTTAAAATAACATTTGAAAATATTCAAAAGAGAAGGAAAATTAATCAATGTCTAGAATCTCCTCAGCTTTCTTATCATTCTTAGCCCATAGTTTATTTGTATATACATCAAAGGATTTGAATATATCTTGAATTCACTTTATATCTAGCCCATAAGAATAAATGTTGGAGGCTATACAATCTACTTGGACATCAAACAATTCTCTTCTGGAAGTTCTTATCTCCTACATTTCAGTCCTCATCTGATCAATTACATTCTCATACTTGATAAACCTATGGATGGAACTTAGGATAAAGACTATGTCCTTTTAAGACTCCTCAACTAATGTTTTGAAATTATTTTGAACCCATTTTTCCTAAAGGAGATTCTTGGCATCACTACTGGTTAGGATGACATTAAATTCATCATGATGTCAATCTCATATAACACATCAAATGCCTTATTATGAGCCTCCTTGGCTTGCTCCAAAAACTCTATTAGTACCCTTATCCAGAGTTGTGCAACCCTATGTAGTTATTTGTGCTTAACATCATCCTTTAATATATTATTCGTAATGAGGGTATTCATATCAATTGATTTTATGGCTATTAATTTGGGATAATACAAATTTAAAGTCTGAATCTCTCCTTCATAGATATTAATATGTTCCTTCAAAATTTTCTTTCTCTTTGTGAAGACTCCATAATGCTCCATCATTGATACAATAATTCTATTACCTTTTGTGATCAGTTCCTTAGACCATTCTTTTGTAGCCCTTCCCATGTGAGGAATCTCTCATATATAATCAATTATAGCTTGATCTTGACTGATTGGTTTTATTTCCTATGGTTGTTGTGATGTTTAACCAAGATTTATGAATTGGTTGAGTACTCCAGTTAACTAATCTACCTTTTTTTAGCTCATCCTTGGTATATTTATCATGATCAATTCTTTGGAAGAGAGAGTTGATACCTATCTACACATTGTGCTTGAGTTCCTCTCTTATTTTCTGACCAAGTTGTATATGAGAAACCTAATAATCTTCCACCAAAAGATCCTCCTTTGATTTGTCTAGTGGGGAAACTACAATTTCAACATATCTTTCTCCCTTATAATTAGTGAATGTTCTTAAGAGGGTTTTGAGAGTGGGTTTTGATTTCTTCTTGAATTTTGATAGGCCAAAGTCCAAAGTTCTAGGATCAATCATTATTTTTTAATCATTACTCATTGATTGTGCTAGCCAAGTAGGGCTAACCCTATACTAATATGATATTATCACCAAAGAATCTATATCTGATGTAGCTACACTAGCTAATTCTATGACTAAGGGATACTCTTGGGAAGATGATACCACTAGTTTCTTAGGAGGTGCCTATGAGGATCCCCTCTCATAACTGGTTTTCAAATTAATATTTACACCAAGTGTCTAGGTTACTCCAACCTCTATTGATGGTATGGTTTAAATATTAGAAATGGGGGGAGTGGAGGAAATGAAAACAACTATGCATGTTGGGGAAGTGGAGGATGGAATGGACATAAGAGTTATGAATTTGGGAATCAGTGGAAGGGTGAAAGCCAAAGCATTGAATGTGCTAATTAGGTGTGTAGGACTACTCAGGGTTGGTGATGTGAAAATAGTGGGTTGAGATGAAGGGGAAATAATACTTATCCCAAGGGTTAGGGTAGCTATATAACTATAGTCAAGATGAGTAATTCTACAATAAGTACTATTGGTAATTAATGGTGATGAAATGGAAGGGATTGTAAATGGAATAGAAATTGAGAGTGGATCAAATGGGGAAGGTGAAGTGGGAGGAATGGAAAGTGGAGTGGAAATTTAAACTTCCACTATAATAGGACCCTAAGTGTCTACTTGACTTATTTTAGATGGTTGTACTTGGATTATTAAGGTGGGTGGAATTGTAGGTGCAATGGAGACAAGTGGAGGGGGTGAAACTAGAGGTGGAGGAGCTAAAACTTGTAGATAAATGGGGACTTGGGATTCTTGAGGAGTGGAAATAGTTGATAGAGGTGTTACAACCTCTTGTATAATATGTGTAAGAGAAGGGGGAGTAGTAGAAATAGGATTTAGGGATATGGGATCGAAAACTATGGATCTCTATACTACTGCTACTATGTCTTCAACTAAAATATCAATTAGCTCCTTTATAGCTTCTCCCTATCTGCTTGATTCCCCTTTCTTTACCTTTATCTTCTTCCTCTTCTTTCCTTTATTAGGTTCCTCTACTGATTCATTAGGGCCCTCTTTTGAAGGAGTGATACCTCTTACTTTGAGCTTCAAGAGCTTCTCCATAACCACTATTATATCCCTTGTGACTTAAACACCCTTACTTCTTAGTCAATTTATTATTATATTAATAATAGGGGTTGTTCTATCGAATAGAGGGATGGATTTAAGAACTAACCACATCATTAGTGGTAGAGGTCTGGTAACGATCTATCTAATGTAGAGTGGATATACTCTAGAGTTTTCATCCACTAAGTCATCAGGTACTGGTGTCATATCATAGTATTTTATTTATTTTAGGGACATCATATAATAGTCCCTCATTATAGCCATTTCTTCATCATCATAGTCTTCCCAAAAGTCCTCATAATATGGCACATGTTCATATGTTAACAATTTTAGTGTAGTAGTGACCTTATTATATGGATCAAAGTAAGGTTTCAACACTAGAGTCCTCATTATTACTTGGCACATCACTACCTCCATAGTTCTAACCTTTAAGAGAGATTGGAATGTGTAATGGCCAATAGAAATAGGGAAATATATCCCTACCTTATGTTTATCTGAAAGGATCTTGTGCGTATCCATAAGTTACCTAACCAACTCGAATAATGTCTATTTATCACTTACATACTGGGGAAGTATGTATGGATAACCATTTAATTCAACTACCCTAATGTAGGAGTAGGTGGGGAAATGTATGAAGAAGGAACCCCATTTGGTAATCTCATATTTTTATGCTTGGGAAAACCTTATTTTCCCAAGCTCCTAATCAAATAAAATAATGATGTTTTAGATGAAATCATCATTAACTCTTCTAAATTGCCATCTACTAGCCTATAGTGTGAGTTTAGTGTAGTAGTTATAAAATCTGGTTATTTCTTCAAAAAATATATTGAGGCCTAGGAACAATCTTCCTTTCATCAAGATATAGATAATATATGATATCATATTAAACTTATTTGTCATTTGCACCTCCATCAACTGGTTATGGAGGGAATCAATTATTAATTAATCCCAATGTATCTTCTATTTATTTTCTATGATGATCTAGATATATTAGTACATCCATTACTAATAACACTTGGCATCAAGATTAACAATGACTCTATGCAATAGTGTTATAATATCTCTTACCTCCTTAATGAAATTAGATCTATGCATGGTCTTGTGCAATCTGGTGGAGGAATGCTTGGGAGCCTTTAGCCATTGCTTATTAATTATATTCTAACATCCATCCTTTTTATATTCATAAAATTATTCAAATGTTTGTGGAGTTATATCTAAATAACTCTCAAACTCAATAATTATGAACACTGTGTTGATGTAGTCAGGGTCAAGATCAAGAACCTTCTCCCCTTTCTTAGTGAAGATTTATCTTCTATCAGGGTCATAATTTTGGGCCATTTTGAGGATCAACTTAGGGCTTTGAATAGATAGAGGGAAGAATATAACTTATGTTAAACTAGAGTCATAGACACTTTGGATTTAATCACTTTTGAAATCTACACCTATCCTAGCCCAAAAATCTTCTAAGTCAACGTGACCTAAATCTATATCTATTATTTATACCATATTAAACTCTAAACAAGAAATCAATCTAAAGCCCTTAAATTTTAAATTTATTTCCTTAGGAGGCATGAAAACCAAATTTGCTTGTGAGAAACCAACTATGAAAGTTGGTAAAACCTATAGGTGTTTGGATCACTTCAACTCTTCGATAGAACTTGGAGGTGCTTGAAGCATGTCCAGTGTCCATGGTGATTGAGAGATATTATATTTCCAATGGAAGTGGGAGGTTCTTAAGACAAGTACACATTTTTTAGTGCACTATAAGTTTGTAGGGGTTGAAGGTGTTTAAGGCACGTGAAATCTTTGATGAAAGTGGAAGGTGCTCAAAGCATGTCCAATCTCTTCAAAGTCCTAGAGGTTTGAAAGATTCTTAAGTACCTGAGGCAGGTCCAGTGTCCATAAGGATGCTATGAGAGTATTTTAAATGGAGGCATATGTTTGGTAATATTCTATTTGAGGAAGTGCTAGGTTTTTTAGAGGGAAAATGAAATTTTGGGAGAAAAAGAAAACTTCAAAGTGAAGCTTTCAAAACCCTATATCACCTTGGACTATCGTATATTTCCATAGAATGACCCTAGACACATGATTTTAACACAAAATGAACCTCTCAAATCAAAAACCTAACCAGTAACCCTAAGATAATCTCAATATAAAAAACTTGTAAGAAATGATAAAAGATGGGTAAAGTTTCAAAATGAAAGATAATTACAAAAAAACATGAGGAAATTATCATTTTACAAGTATAGTTTATGTGGCTTAAAGTTTTTCAATTATGGCTCAAAGTACAAGTTCATATTTTCACGTGAATTGACGTTTGGTGGTGAGGGCATGAATAGCTAGAGTTTTAAAATGCAATTATCAACTTTATACAATGATAACACTTTAAAAATGACTTAGTTTTTATAGGAAGTCCTTAAAATTAATGTGATCTTAGGTGGTTGGTGGTAGAGGTTGGATCTACTTGAAGTAGGTCCACTCTCCACAAAGATATAGGGCTTAGGTGGGAAACATGAGTCATCATGCACTTTGTATGTTGAAAATATGTAATGTGCACTTCAGGTTATGCATTCCATAGGAAGAGATTTGGTGAGTTGGTCGAGGTTAGACCTACTTGAAGTAGGTCCACTCTTTATGGATAGGGTGATTGGATTTAGCAAAAGGCATAACCCATGGGGCACTTTTTACATTTGGAATGTGCAAAGTGCACTGAAGGTTTTGCATCCTATGATGTTATAAATTGGTAAGTTTTTGGTGAAATGTGGAGACTATGGTACACTTTGCACATTTACAAACATGAAATGTGCACTTAAGGTTTTGGGTTCTACAAAATGGGGGTTTATGGGTTTTGTGGGATTTGGATCCCGTTATGCACTTTGTATGTTGTGAAAATGTGAAAAATACATGCTAAATTTTGGACTCCATCAGATGGGTGCATGGAAGGATCTAGAGCCCATCATACATTTTTTACATTTGAGAATGCACAAAGTGCATGGTGAGTTTCAAATTCTACAATTTTGGATTTTAGGTGCTTCACAGGATTTGGATCCCACAAAGCAATTTGCACAAGTGCAAATTACATATAGAGTCTAGATTCTGCAAGGTAAATGGAAAGATGGGGTTTTCAAAGGATTCAAGGTTTTTAGATGTAATGATATTTTTGGGAGAAAAATATCAACAGATATCATAAGCAAAGATTTTCTATTAGATTGGATCTTTTTGCCTACTTTGGAGAGTGGGTGAACTCCCTAGCTAAAAATAAAAATAAAATCAAACATTTAGGTCTGAAAGTGAAAACCTATTTGAGTCACTTTATAAGTAGGGGAAAAGTAAAGAGAAAGGTAAGTCTCTTGGTGAAAACTAGTTTTTAGTGCCATTAGACAGGCATGTTCACCCCTCTTCCTATGAAGCATAGAATACCTATAGTCCAAAGCCTATTTATGGATTAGAGATCAGTATTGAGAAGTGAAAAGCTTTTGCATAGATTATTCAAGAGTTCTTTGAAGTATTTATTTCATGGACATTGTGAAAATTAGGAGATTCTAATTCATCCTAATTAACAAAATTAGATGAGCCAGTCTGTCTAGGGGACTTTAACATTGCCAATAAACTTAATTCCTTGCTAACTATTTTAGATGATGGTTCTACACTCCTTGTGGAGGACACTTTATAAGTCAACATTGGGACTCTATAGGACCCAAAGTGGATTAAACTAGGTGCATCCCTCACTGAGGAATAATGTGAAGTATTTATAGACCTCTTGAGGGAATTTGTTAACATATTTTCATGGTCCTATTCAAAACTCTAAGGTTTGGACCCTACCTTAGTTTTACAAAATCTCATTGTACATATTTATGCCAAGCCCATTAAACAAATAATTCACAAGATATATCTTTGTATTACTGTGCTAGTCAAGAAATATTTGGAGAAACTCTTAGATGTAAAATGCATTAGGCTGATTGACTATTAAAAATGGATTTCAAACATTATGCTAGTGAGTAAGAAACTAGAAGGTATCAAAATCTACACTTATTTTAGATATATCAATAAATTTTTCCCAAAAGATGACTTTCATTTACCTAACATTGACATGATAGTTGAATCAATGGTTGACTATGAAATGCTTTATCTTATGGATGGATTTTCAAGTTAGAGTTAGATTAGAATCACATGGGAAGACCAACACAAGATAATATTCACCACTCCATGGGGGATTTTTTGTTATCAAGTGATGCCATTTGGACTTAAGAATGCTAGATCCATATAAAAAGGGCCATGATAGTGATTTTCTATGATATGATGCATGACATTGTTGAAGACTATGTCGATGACATTTTGGGTTAGTCAAAGACCCATGCTAATTATCTAGCTATACTACAAAGAATCTTTGACATAAACTATGCGTACAATGTCATGGTTAATCTAAATAAGTGTGTATTTAGCATAAATTTTGGTAAACTATTAGGCTTCATTATCTCTCATAGGGGCATTAAAATTGACCCAGCCAAAGTTCATGTAATTAAAAAAATTCCACCTTCATCTACCTTAAAGTAGCCTTATAGTTTTTAAGGAAAGATATAATCTATCAGATGCTTCATCTCACAATTGGCCAATAAATGTCATATATTTACACACTTTATAAAGAAGGCCATTATATTCTCCTAGAATGAAGAGTGTCAAAATGTATTTAGTTAGCTTAAATAATATCTTACCAACCCACCTATTTTGTTGCCACCCACATCAAATAAGCTATTAATTGTTTACCTATCAGTAACCAAAAATTCCCTAGGGGCACTTTTGGCATAGCACAATGAATAGGGAGAAGAACATGCCATGTATTATTTGATTAGAACATTAGTCACATATGAACATAATTAGACATCAACTAAAAAGGCCTATTTAGTAATGGTAGTCATAGCCCCAAATTTATGTCATTATATATTGAATAACAAAAACATTATTTTTACCAAAGTAGATCTGCTCAAGTATCTACTTTATAAATTAGCTCTATAGGGTTGCATGCTAAAATAGATCATGATATTAAGCAAGCTTGAAATTGAATATTCCAATAAGAAGGCCATTAAAGGGTAAGTAATCATAAATTAGCTTGTAGAAGCTCCTCTTCATATTCAACCTTGTACATTTGGATTTCTATATGATGCCATTATGACCACTAAAAAAGTAGAAGCACCTCCTGAGGCTAAATAGTAGAAGATGTACTTTGATAGATCATCCATAGCTCATGGATTAGGGGTTAAAATATTGTTTGTTACATCATAGGGGATCTTATTATCAAGTCCTTTCATATTGGATTTATTTGTTCCAATAACATGGATGAGTATGAAGCACTCATTACAAGGCTTAATCAAGTAGTATAATGGAACATCCAACATTTACTAGTTCATGGTGACTCTTAGTTAATAATCAACTAGGTTATGGACTAGTACCAGATTAAAGATGAGAACATCTAATTTAAAAGAATATATAGGGATAATAATAGAATAATTGATGCTATGACCACTATTGGATCCTTTATTTAGATCATAGATAGAGTAAGGGATTACCAATTTATTGTTGAATATCTCTTAGTTTCAACACATAAACAATCAACTATCGAGATGGTTTATGACATTATTGGTCTCACATCTCCTTGGTACTTAGACATATATGATTATCTTCAAGACAAAATTATGCCTCTTGACTTATCACATAAAAAAAAAACCTTCACCCACAAAGCCTATTGCTATACCCTACTTCGACCAACCTTGTATCGTAAAAGCTATGATAGAACTATGCTTCATATTTACCTTTGAAATAATCTAGACTAACATTGACAGAAGTTCATGGAGTGTGTGAAGCCCATACTAGTGGGGAAATATTAGATAAAAAGTTACTACGTACTGGTTATTACTGGCCAACTATGGAAGTAGACACAATTGTATATGTGAAGAGGTGTGTCAAGTGTCAAAATCATGCCAATCTGATTCATGCTTTAGCCAAGACACTCAAACCATTGACAACAACATGAACATTCTCAACATGTAGGCTCAAACTCATAGATAGGATCAATCTTACATCTTATTATGGCCATAAACAAGTCCTAACTGCTATCAAATATATCACTAAATGGGTGGAAGACATTCCTCTCACTTACATAACTAGTAATTAGATCTCTAAGTTTATATTCAACCATCTCATTTACTTTTATGGAATCCACTTTAACATTATATCTGATAATGGTAGATAATTTAAAAACAAATATGTGAAAGTACTTTTTACCCAATACCACATCAAACAACATTTCTCTACTACCTATTGTGGATAAGGAATACATAGAGGGGATGTTAGTCTTGTGTTAGTCTAAGAAATAAAACTCAAATAAACACACTAAAATCCTAACACCTCTAGCCTAGACACTAGGGAGAGCTTAGGTAACACAAATAAATGAAAGAACAATAAAAACATAAAAGAAGCAACTCTTTTACCTTCCTTTGAGCTCCAAAAAGCTTGTTAAATGGCTTGCTCGTCTTGTTATCAAGAATTCTTTAACAATGAATTTTCTTGGCTCCTTCTCTCCTTGACACCTTGGATTTTATATTGCTTGGCTTAAGATTTGGGCATGGTATCATTAATTTCATGAGTCTTATGGAAAAAATCTTGCATAATAACTCTACAATATCAAAGCTTAGAAATGAATGGGTATGGCCTTGAATTTATAGCTTTATGAATTAACTTTCATCCAAGGTGAGTTAAGGTTGAGTTTAGGCTTGGAATGGGTTCAAAATAAACTTATGTGAGTTAAAAATAACTCTAATTGAGTTAATAGTTGTCATGTAATTATGATTTGTAATTACTAAGCATGGATATCAAATTAGATATTTTAGGATATAAAGGCAATGATGAAGGGCTTGGATATTTTGAATTTTGAAATTTACATTTTTAGATATTCATTAATTTCAAATGGATAATTCAAATATGAATTTAATATTGTTTATCTTGTTAATTTATTTTGATTATCACTTTATCTCTTTTAAGATTTGATATTTGTTTAAGTGCCCTACTTAATAGGTCCATAAGCTAAATTGATAATTGTGATGTTGCTAGGTGATTAGGGATGAATCCATGACAGGTTATTATTGAATATGATAGAATACCATAATTAGGGATGTATCAACATAATTATATGATTTTATTAATGATTAACAAGAAAATTTGGGACATTTAGTGATTCCTAGGCTTAATCTACAATGGTTGGTAGGAATCAGTCTGAAATCTATTTAGAAGCCAATTGTGGCCAGTTTTAGGTGTCTATAATTTTCCCCTATCTAGGAAGGAATTTAAAGCTATGGTCCCAATAAATATTCTAAAATAATTAAAAAATTCATTAAGAAATGAAGAAGGCAATGATTGAATAAGAAGCTCCAAATAATGTTTGGGAAGCCTATAATGATGTCCCCTCAAGGGAGTGGTCGACACATACAATTGATGGATGATCCATTGAAAAGTATAAATAAAAAAAATGAAACTAACCCATGGGTGAGATTAATAAAATTGATATAATGATTTCATGTATTTATTTTAAAAATTAATGATTTTCCCAAAGGTGGTTATAATCAGTAACAAAGGTTGAGACACTAATTTACCTAAAGGTGGTTATAATCAGTGGCAAAGGTACATGCCCCAGTAGGGAAAATGAGTCAAACTAATGATTTGAACATAGGTGTTTATAATAATTAATATGACTTGGATTGAGTAATTATTTTTGGTTATTCTCCAGTAGGTTAGATTGCCAAGCATAACTCAAGGATATAACAAGTCATATAGATTAAAGATGAGTGGATGCAAACATAGATGTGATGGTCTAATGATTAAAGAAGATATAGATAAACAGGCACATAAGGATGGAAAAATTGAAGAAAGAGCTGATTAGAATAATTTTTTTAGCCAAGTTAACTCAAGATATATCCAATATCCAAGAATTGCCTACATAGTCTAGATAGACCTCAAGCCAATGTAGTTCACCTAGAAGTGGGAAAAAATAAAATGAGGAATAGAAGAATAAGAATTTATCAATATTAATGATTTGGTTACACCTACTAACAAATATATGTGCATCTTTATTAACATGTATTTAACTATAATGGTTAATGGGTTGATTCGATCAAGGAGGGTGGGAGGATTTACCAAGGTTACCAAGGAGATGTTTCTATGACACCATTACTTGTAAGAATTCTTGAGATTATTTTTATTGTATCATGTGATGATATGTATCATGATATAAAAAACCATGATATTGTAGCTAAAATATGCATTAAGACTGATTCTTGATCTAATAGACAAGTAAAAATAATGCACTAATCATAGAAACCATGATGACAATGTTGATGTATGAAAATGGATGGAATCAAGAGTAATTCATAAGGAATCACCCAATTAATGAATATAGACTGAGTAAAGGTAAAATAACAAAAGAAAATAAACAAACAAATAATTAAGCAAATAAATACACATAAAGCTTGAAAGTAAAAGCAATAGAAAGCATTATGTCATCAACCAAGTTAATATCTACACATGAAGAATCAAATGGAAGGATAAATAGGTGGTTCCCCAAGAAAATATACATGTAAAGGGAAGGGCACACCTCTAATGGTAGTGTAATGTATTGGAACTAAAAATGGGTTTGCCCTAGTAGGGTGGATCTAGGATGAATTACTAGATGTAAACGAGATAAATGTTTTTGTATTTTGAGGCTATATATCTCTTAAGGAGATGGTAGGCCAATTTTTTAATGTTTGGGATTTTGAAATATTTCATAATGTTTTTGGAATTTTCTAAGTATCTCAACTTGATTGAGAATTAAAAGATACTAAATGGTCCAACTCACAAAATAAAAAGAGTGTGGCTTAGGTTTCTATAAAAATGGTGAGAGTGTATGGAAAAACGGGACTGAGTTGACCTTAATATGAATCAAGCACCACCTACATAATCCTAAGATGGGACCTCAAGTCACTATAGTTTTGCTAACACAAAAGGTGATGAGATCTGACCAGGTAGCATCTAGTTCAAAAATTTAATAAAATATCTAAGAAAATGATAATAGTAAGGATAAGGTTATGAAACAAGGTATGGTAAAGGTGTTGTCCCTAATTTTCCCATAGGTGGTTATAATTAGGAAACAATGACATAGGTCAGTGATACTAATTTTTCCATACGTAGTAATAATTAGTAACACAAGGTGGAATACTAATTTGCCCAAAGGTGGTTATAATAAATGGCACCCATAATTGAAATATGTAATTTATAGATCCACTATCATACTACTTTCATATACTATCATTTGAACACATAATTTTGAAATTATTGAAACTAGATCAGAATCCTATCATAGAAGGTGCAAAAAGAACCAATAGGCCCAAGGTAAAAAAGGGTTAGGTAGGGTGCTTAAAAATAAGTTTGGTCAAAAAATAAGGCATGGTGGGATAGTATATCATATGACATAAATAATATGGTAGGAGGGTAATTAGCTATAAAAATAAGAGGGTTACCCCCAAGTGATAAGGTAGGGTAAATGGAAAGGTATGAAATAATAGTAAGGTGAACGGTAAATGAAAATGGTAAGGTAAATAGTTTTGGTAAGGTAAACATTTCTATTGTTATTATTAATGTGAAGATGAACATTCTGATCAACATAAGATACAACTAGAATAGTCAATCATGTAAATTGCTATCCCACACCTCTTATAAATAGTTGTTGTGTCAAGAACCTATTGTAAAATTGAACTCCAATAATGTTGTTGTGATCTTCATTGGTCATTAATTTTGTCTCCTTCAAACATTAAATAAATATGTCTTCATAGCCTATATAAAGGAAAGTGCAACCAGGGATGGTAAGTATGGATAAATATTGGATGATATGTTTGATTTGGAAATGTAAAGGTGGATGATAATAAAATGTATAATGGTTGGGTAAAAAATGAAGATTAAAATTTTTAGGCACACAAAATGTTTTTAATTTTGGATTTGACCTAACTTTGGTTGTGGTGGGGTCAAAGAATTTTGAATATGCTCTCGATAAGACCACCAAATTTTTATATTATTTAGGCTTGATAGTAGATACCATCTGATTATGTTATAGATTAGAAGTTGTAATGATGTTATCTTTGATAATGTCTTCATCAAGAAGTGAATAACTACTATGCTTAGCTATTGGTACATCAATTAGGTTTTCACCAATGAAGTTCTCTTGATTATCCCATAGCACCTTCAATAAGGTTTCACTAAATAATATTGAATATTGAATTTGATTATCTTCTATCACCTCAAACAAGGTTTAACTAGAAGATGCCGAGTTTGGAATTTGCTTTCCCCCTAGTGCCTCCAAAATTATTTCACAAGGAGATTGTTCTTCTTCTACATGAACATGGTCTTGGTACCCCTAATATTCTACAATTGATATGTCACCATGGATGTAGTTTAACAAGGTGTGATTCTATCAATCCCAATTGAGACTTGTGGGAGGTGGAATGTTAATATAATGGCTAGGTTGGTTGGTGTTAATGGTATGTGGAATAGTAATGGAATGGGAAGAGGCAACATAATCCTCACAAAAGGATAACTTGTGTCGATGCTTAAGTAATCATCCTCAAAAATTGTGAAAGGCTCAAAAATATATTCAAATTTATTTTCAAGGTGTTGTAGCCAAAAATTACACCCTATAGAATTCAATTATACCTTCTCAATTTTATGATAACATGGAATTATCTCTCTTTATAGATAATATACTATAAAAGATATATCTTTAGGTTTGAAAGGGTTAGTTCCCTTGATTTATCTTTTAGGTTCACACTACACTAGAATAATCACTATTGGGGGTAAAAAGGGAATAAGGATACATAAAATAAAATTATGGTAATGAGGGGATACACCAAGATAACTCCACACAACACACTTACATCTATGCTTAGGAAATAAGACTACTCAAACTAACTTCAATTCTATGTCCTTCTGGCATAAATATTTCACACAGAGGTAGATTGATATGCCTATCTAAAGGTGGGTGAAAAGAAGGTCTGATATAAGACACTAATAGTCCCTCTCATACTTATAGACATAATAAAAAATAAACTTTATGAAATATGTTATAATATATATCACCTAAACAAATATTTAAGAGTAGAAATGAAAGCAAGGAGATCATATTCATCACTTGTCAACCACCTAAACCACTTAACACACTTAGGCAAGATATTGTATAGAATGAATCAAATTAAAAAAAATTATTCAAAATAAAATGAGGTACCAAAACCATTAGGGCTTCAACACACCAAATTTGGATCCATTATAAATCCAAAAATGCTTGAATATATAGAACACATGAGAAGAGAGAGAAGAAGTGAAGATCAAGGGTCATAAGGCCATGTGTCAAATTGTGAGAAAAAGTTACAATGCCATGAAATGAAGTGGAAAATAAGTAAAGAAGATATCATGAACATGTGTCAATTTGAAATAGATCACCTTACTAAACATGGCATATAAATCTTCATTGTATTGATTTGAAACTGCCTTCATGATGAGTCATCCACTTGACTATCTAAAACTGACATAGGAAGCCTTGACACATATGATTTATCATAAGAATGTGGAAATTAGGTTAGTGAAAATAATATATGCCTCCCTAACTAATGAATTCATTCTTGTCACTTTTCATTCACTCCTACAGTCATTCATCACTAGCCCTCTAGATCTATCCTCACACTTATCACCCTCTATGAACCTAGATAGTTTGTGAATGTGTTGATTATGTTACCTGTAGGTGAAAAATTAGAAGATTTTAAATGAATATTTTAGATTTTGATATTACTTAAGAGACACGTGGAAAGTGTAATCATCATTATTCAAGAAGTTACACATATTAATTCACTTCATGTTTTGATCACTAGCCAAGTTTGCCTTCCTCTATGGGTTTAGACCAGTCTATGTATGAACTAGACTGTAGGTGTTGTCAAGAAATTCTTATAGGTTACCATTGAAGTCTAAGCATTTTATTTCAAACCTTTGGTTCCTCTAAAACCATTATATATATCTCAAAACTAAATAAACTCATCGTATGCATTTGAATCATTCATCATTCTCTATTCTACATTGTCATTGTTGTTCCAAGCTCATTTGACTCAATACACAATCATGAGGTTATTGTAGGTGATCATATACCTAACTTCCATTACACATTTGTTTCTCCTAGGTCTATTAGGCCATTCCATACAATGGGTGAACCCATCTCATGCTTTGATATCATGTTCTCACACCATTATCCTCAATAGATCAAAGGTCACTGTAAGTTATAGGTTCATGTAGGCTCAAATGGGATTGTAGTCTACTCAATATATTCAGTGAAAACTTGTCTAAATTGGGAGCTCCTTTATATTATCTTATCTTAAACAAATCCACCTCCTTTCATGTTCAAATTTTGCTACTAAGACTAGGATACATGAGGGAAAACATTAGGCTACCTCAGATCCCATAAATCTTCATCACCAGATATCACTTAGTGATAGCAAAACCTTTTTCAGAGAAACTAAGGTAGTTTAGTCCCATTTGTAACTTTCTCACTTTGATGGACTGTAAGGTTTTGAATTGACTACAAGGTATACACTATAAACCCTAAATAGAAATGAGAACCTCTATTCAAGTCTTAGAATATTTCTTGGGTTTTGATTAGCCTTAAAATTGTTTATACATGCCTTCAAATGGCTATAGGTGACTGTATATGAACCATATATAAATACACCTAGTTTATAAGCTTTGAGACCTACATTGGTCTATTGAATCTGACTAAACCATCACCATGCTTAGAGAAGAGGTAATACAAGTACATTACCTTTTATTTGAAGCCACTATGAGAGGATAAAACACTACACCTAAAAACAACTATGTATAGACCATTGCTAGTTATGCATTTATATCACAATGGAGTGATCTTGATATATATCCACATTCACACATGCCAAAATATATGAAAACAAAATTGAAAGGAAGAAAAAACTCTAAAATTACACCTAAAACACTTGGAAGCATTAGACAACAACAAAAAGATAATAAAAACCATAGGCCATGGGGATATGAAAGTAGTTTAGAGTCATCAACAATCTTAGTGATTTTTCATAGAGCATAGTACACCAAACCAACAACTATTTCCATGAAAATAAAGTGAATGAAGACTACTAACTTATCCCAAATGCATTCAATCCAACTCCTTCCCTCTTGTTCATACTAAAAGAAAACCAAGTGACCTCTTTGACTTTCTCAAGAGAGAAATGGGATAGAGAGATTGGTTTTTTCCAAATTTGAACTTATAATAACTTTTTAATCATGAATATGGACTGTGAGGATCTAAAGGGACACTCCTAAGCCTTCCCACATGCCAAGTGTATTGTTGTCACTTAGATACACCCTATGAGAAGAGGTTTTCTAGGCCTCTAATCTAAGTGCCAAAATGTGGACATCTCACTTGCTGTGGGTGAGAAAAATTGTGAGATAAACCTCTTGATTAGGGGCTAGCTCCCCTTGATGCATCATTTAAGCTCATGTTCCTACTACTAACAACTCAGGGGGGATGAAAAGGGTTGGAAAAACTAAAAATAAACCTATTCTACTAGAGGTGATGCACTAAAATATTGTGCTCTAAAATTACCTTTGACATACACTAGAAACTAATGACAAATAACACATACACTTCATTCAACATCAATCTCCCCTCTCACATTAGTGTTTCAACATGGGGTCTTATAGATGACATAGGGTAGGAGGAACAAAAAAATAGGCATTTTAAGACACTCTATTAATAATCCTACTCACTTACACTTGCATTCTCTTCAGACACTTATTGTTGACCTGCAAGAAGGAAAACACAATACACTTGGTACTAATGGAATCAACATGTGAAGGTAAAGAAATTACACTTGAACAAGACTAAAACCAAGCATATACACTTAGTGTAATATTTTAATGAAGTAAAACACTTGTATTTATTTCTTCAAGGTAAAATTTTGGTAGGGATTCACCATACCCAAGTAGAGAGATCCCTTATAATGTCAAAATGGCTAGAATTTATAAAGCTTGGGAGAGGGAGAGAGAGAGAAAGAAGTCCAAGGGTCACTTGGACATGTGTCAAGCTGAGAATTATAGTTAAAATTGAATTTGGAAGAGAGGTGGTTCAATCTATTCCAATTCATACTACATACTTATCCAAATCAAGTCATAAAGATAGTGAAAAGTGGCATAAAACTACCATTTTGGCATAAGAAAGTGCACACCTAAGTTGCCTTCCAAAAATGCCTCTATCAATACAAATGGTTTGGTATGATGTTTGGTATAATCAATAAGGGTTACAAACAAGCTCAAAAATTCATTAGATTGATGCCTGACCATTCCTATTATTGTGGACATGCAAATTAATCACCGATAGTTTTTAAAAGGCCCTTTTCCATGTGCCTTCTCCACTTGTCATAAAAAACTCCTCAATAATCATAAATTATCCATTAAAAATAGGAAATGACACTTTTTAAAGTCTCCCATACCATAATTTTCAATACAAAGCATTTAAAAGGCCTCCCTAATTTCTTTTCACCACTTTCCCAAGTGTTCACTATTCTGGCTCACTAGATTGGCTAAAAGTGAGAGTCTAGTTGGGACACTTATAATTTTTTTCATCAGGTGAGCTGAATTTTTGTGTTTATATAAATTTATATCTTCCCTCCAAAACTTGTTTCATCTCCTAACTCCTTCTATAACTCTCCCACCATTCAAAATGGCTAAAATAAGCCTGGTTTTCCCTTGTTTCATACAATTCCATAAAATAAAATCAGAATATTATGAGATTAATATAAAATATTTATTTGGTTTAATTTCCATCCCTCTGCATTTATATTCTCAAAATGCTCTATCTCTCCAATCAAGTCTTTGTGAGGGTTTTATAAGGGTTTTGAGTGACTTGGACTCTTAACCTTTGTTCATAAAGGTGAATCATTTAAAACATTGAAAAATTACACTAATATCTCCTCAATTACCTTCCATAACATTTATTATTATCTAAGGGTTCCATGCAAATGATTATGAAACACGTGATCAATTCAAACGGGTCATTAAAATCATTCTTTACCTCTTATAGGGGTTTGAGCACCTTTTAGGTCTAAAATGACTTTTGAGGAAGTCCCTCTACCAAATGATATTTTTATAAAATATATATATATCCAATTAATATCCTTAAACTAATAGGATAGCTCATTGAGAGCTATAAATAGGAATGATTCCTATTTAGGATTAGGCCTAAACCTTGTGTTCAAAAACAACTCTTTCTTGATGATTCATTGAATTAGATATCTTAGACACCTAAAATATTATTTTACACACATTTACAAATACATTATATGAATTTCAAATAACTAGAACTAAGAATGACCCTCTATTTGGCATTAGACCCCTTCCTTGCACAACTGACTACACCTACAAACCTAGTAGATCAAAGAATTTTTATGGATTAAAACAATAAATTAAAGTTTTAATGATGGTAATAGGTGTTAATAAACTCAAAAAACCTTCTTGGAAACATTTCTTTACTTTTGGTGTGTGGTTTTGACCATGTTTCTCAATTTTATAAGGTCTATGCAAGGGAAATGTGACTCCTATTTGAGACAAAATATGGGGAACTTAATATATTATTATAAAAAAAAATTAGATGATACCCTAGGTCATGAGGATGACCTAAAACAATTTTTATCTCCTGACTCTTAGAGATGACACTCCAACTGATTCAAAACCCAAGACTAAGTTTTCTAAGAAATTACCTACAGGCTTAGAGGGAGAATGATTGAGTTTTAATTGAAGAACACCCATATTTACATTTTTTTTATAGGTTAGGTATTTTAAATATCTCATTTTAATTCTTATAATCCTTCATGATTATAATTTCATACCTGGGACTCATTCAATCATGCTCTAGATCATCAATTTACCAAACCATGCTCTTTGCTCACTGTTTGACTTATAGGTGTATATTAGGAGCTTAAAAATTGTTTGAAGATGATTTTATCATTATTTAATGGTAAAAAAGTCAAAAAACACCTTATTATTCTTTAAATATTTAAATAAGGTCAAAACTAAACTTTCTACTTCATACACCTTATCCTTTCAACAACCATTTAACAAGACTGTGTTTCATGCACCTAGGGCCTACTTATAGGCTTTCATGTGAGAAAATGGTTTACATAAGTGTATAAGGCATTTTATTTGTCTTTATATCACATGTTTTATTCATTCCACCTGCTTACATGCTTTTCTTTGAGTTTCAAAAAACCTCATTAACCCTTGACTGAGACCAACCTTCATAGATAGGCTGTAGGTGTCTATTTTGCTTGGTTGTAGGTTTCATGGATGATTTTAGGGCATGTTCACCTTGTGTAATTGATGTAATGAATGTTTTATATTTATAAACAACTATTAATCCTTCATACACTTTATACAATGATCATGCCTACTTCACCAACCTTGACCTTCAAGCATTCCCTCATTGTCAACTTAGACAGTCACTTTGAAACCTACCTATAGGTAAGTGTGGAGTGTGTTTAGAGCATATCTGGTAAGTTTTTTACCATATAATGAATATATTGTGCTAAAAAAATCTTCTCATGCCTTAAATCACCTTGAAAACACAAAATAATATCAAAACCTTATTTTACTAGCTCACTGCCTTGACTGTGACAGTCATCTCTAGGCATGTACAGATAGGGGATAGTGTGGGAGGCCTCAAAACATAAAATTCAAATTTTAATTGTTCTATTGGATTATGATTTCAATTTGAGTCTCCTTTAATTGATACTACTTGATGGCATGGATTAGGACTTTCAAGATGAATAACAAAGTCACTTTCTTCATAGCATTATGTAGATATCACTGCCTTGTTTTAGTGTTTTAAATCCATTTTTGGAGGATTCAAAATCTAATTTTCATTACTCTTTTCTCCTTAAAACTTTAGGGAGTAATTTTTTGGTATAGGGACAACACCCCAACCCAATATTAAGATTCAAATATTCTTACAAATACATTTTTAAGGGTCCATAAAAACCCTATAGACCTCTGTTTGATCATTTCAGGGCAACCATGCCTAATCGCCTTTCAGTACTCAAAAAATGTTATTAAAACATCTTCCATTTGTAAAAAAATCACCATAATATGTTTATCTTCTATTCTCCATAGCTATGGACTTCAAATTGGATTGATCATGAAAAATAATCATCTTCAGTAGAGCCATTTGTGGCCTCAACTGTAGATGGCATTCCCTTTACTTCTGGTGGATTGACATGAATCCTTAAACATGCTAGTTATAGCATCTAAATGCCCTTTTATAACACTTAAATTCATTTAATAGGTCTTAAAAGCTTTAAATACCATGTCATAACCTTCACATCTCATTGATGATGTCATCATATTCCTGTAGGTGGATATTTTTGACTATGTTATGCAAGGAAGTCATAAAGAAGTAAGAAAATACAAGGAAAAGAATGTCCAAGAACCAAAAAACAATATGTCAACTCTTATTTTCATGAAAAACATATGGATCATCCTCAAAACATAAAAAACACTTCTCCCAATGTGAAGGCAACATTTCCAAAGCAGGTGAAGTGATTGCTATTGCAAATTCAAGCATTTTATAATCATAGAAGAGGATTTCCCAAAATAATGAAATCTTCAAGAAAGAAGGACATGAAAATATATTTAAAATCAAGTTGAGGCCCCTACATCACTCACACACATCAATCCAAAATAAGGGATCTTGAAATAGATTCAAAAAGAGACCCCTTCTTGGTTAAATAGGCACAAGAAGCTACTTGGGATCAAATTTATGGTTCATGAAGTAGGAAGCACCAAATATCAATTTATTATAATGGACATGAAGAGAACTCCAAGTAATATCCGCTTTTAAAATCACCCTTCATGACTAAAATTTTACAACCCATACCATTTATTGGAAGTTGCCTCTTCTTTGTATGCCAAGAGGAAATGGGATAAAAATGAGTTGTAGAAGCAATTTTTTGTGAAACAATGAAAACCAAACATGGATATGACCTATGGGGAGGTGAAGAGTCACACCACCACATTTTCCAAGTGGCACACCTCCCAAGGAGCCATACAAGTGTCTTTTTCTCACCCTTTGGTCAATGAAACTACCCTTTTATAAAAAACTATTATTTATTCAGTTATTTAAGCTTCTTAAAGACTTATAAGGACACATGGGGAATGACATCAGTATTTTTAACTTGCACAAATCCAAAAAAACCCGTTTAAAGCATTAAATGCACTTAAAATGACCTCTAAATGACCCAAAAATGATAAATAGACCTAGGGGACTAATAACCAAAGGTAGTATAACATGAAATGACATTAATTAAACCTTGAAACACTTTATAAAATCCATTTAAAACCCCTACAGACCCAAAATCTCAAGTTTTTGCCTATAGGTGCCCTAATTTGACTAGGAAGTCAAATTTGGTCAACAATCTGGTGACTCATGGAGGTCATATGCATGTTATACTAACTAGACCAATAGCCTTATTTGTCCATTGGTATTATGGATTCATCTAAGTACTAAGGTAAATAAGATACCTTGACCATTGACTCAAACCTTGATCAACAAGACAACCATTGATTACCTCAAACACACAAAGGAAAAGACACACAATAAGGACTAAAACAAACACACTTGTGCTATTTAACACTTAGGAAAAATAAACATAACATGAAGGAAATAATTATGTACATACATCTTGCTCATACCTCCCTTCCTATATCAAAAAGGAAGTAGCTTAGGTCTTCTTCCTCACTAGATGACTGGGGATGCCAAGCATGCTTCTTCTTAGATGGGGCGTTAGATGACTCTTGTCTTATCTTTTCTCTTTTATTTTGCACACCATTTAATGGAGTCATCTCCCATGTATTTTAAAGGTAGGTGAGATCTTCTTGAACCTCAAATCATGCTACAAACTATTGTCCCTTTATCTTATCATGATAAATCTAAAAATTCATATATGAGGCAGCTTGTTGTAAGTCCATCTCTCCTTGAAGGATTTGATCATCACTTTCCATTCTCATAATCTATTTAAACTCCTCAAGGAGCATTGTATCAGACCCACTTGGGAGTGTTTCTTGTTGACATTATTCATGGAAGTTCTTAGAGGTAGATGCATAGGTGGATGTGGGAACAAACTCCAAATCACTTTCAAAGGGCCTAAAATCATCATAGATTGCTTTAGTATGATCTAGGCTTTATTCGTGATGCTATTCTTCAACATATATTTGTCCCTTCTCACCTTGATATTTCTTGTCTAGGAGCTTGGTCTTTTAATCCTCCTCATACTCTTAGAACATTTACATGTAAATCTACCACATGTTTTCCCTTTTAGACACATTTTATTATTTTTCATGATTGGTCTACTCCAAAGGATTTGTAGGTTCTTTGAGAGCCTCTACTTCATTACATATGCTCTCAAAGATTTGCAATAGGTCATCATATTTTGGCTGGTCTGCATCATGAGAAGAATAGACAAAAAGGGCCATTTCTTCCTCTTTCTTAGAGTCCAAGAGAACTTATTTTAAGACATTTTTTCCAACACAAGGGAAATATTCCTTCATATCCTCACAACCTGATCCTTTCTCACCATCATTCAAATCTTCTCCATCTTTAATCCAATCTAAGATTTCAATCTCATCCTCCCTCCTAGTGATATCAAACTTAGGCGTTTCAAAAATGGAGAGTTCAACCAAAGGGGATTTCCAAGTGGCAATACAATTTTCAACATTAGGATGGGAAACTTCGCTAGTTGGAAGGGATGGAAAGATAGTTTCAAAATCTTCTTGAGGAGGGGTGGGATGGATTTCAATGGTTCCAAATGTTTCTTCCCTAACAAATTCTCCACTTAGGCATGATTTTCTCCCTCCTTCATGAGTGACCATCACATATTTCCATCTTGGGAAGGTGGGTTCAAGGGTATTTTCATGGAGTTGAAGGGATGATGAAAGGGAATATATATATATATATATATATATATATATATATATCTAGGAAACTTGGAGTTTCTTTTGGATTGGTATCTTAATTTCAAGATGGAGGTGTAGGTCCAGATAACTCACTTTTAGCTACCATGATAGGTTTCATCCACATCTGATTTGCCAACTTAATTTCCCTTTCAAGGTGAGCCTCAAAACTCATTAATTTTCTTCACAATATTCCCAAAGTGTATTATCCTAATACATAATGATATCTTCCTTTCCTTGAACATTTTATTGTATAGGTTTCTAAGAGGATAAGTTTTATGGAAAGGACATGGAGTTTGGAACACCTTGAGGATGCCAAGATGAAGGTTATTCATAATTTCTTAACATTTATTCTAGATAGAAGATCAAACCACAAACATCAAGCATATCAATAGAAGACATAGCCAAATAACTTTCTCTATAGGGATCCACTCCATTTTTACTTTCTCCAAAGCTTCCCTCACACTCTTGACACAAACACTAATAATATTTTGACCACAACCACACCTAGTGTCAAGGTCTAACATATAGTTTTGATAATCAAGGAGAGTTATTTTGAAACTAATAATAGAATGGCTTGAAGAGGATCTAGGTGAGCTATATGGAGTATAAATTTGATGAGGCTGGTCATTGAAAACATATTCTTGATGAGGATCATGACAAAGTTGGCCAAGAACTTGCTCATAGTTAGGAGGAAGAGGTAAAGCTGGACACAACTCTTCAACTTGTGTCAAAACAAGCTCAAACTCACAATTATTAATGAGTTACTTCACAAAAAGAGTATGAAACAAGAAAACACTTTCGATAGGTATACCTAGACTACTCAACCAGTAGATATGAACTTGGATTTTCCATTGGTGTTAAGTGAATTACCTCCAAAGGATGATGTCTTGAAGAGAACACCAAAATACCTCAAAGAATGGACTCAATAGTACCATAGGGCATGGAAAAAACTATTGTCACTTGGATGCACCCTATGAGAAGAGGTTTTCTAGGCCTCTAATCTAAGTGGAAAAATGGGGACATCTCACTTGCTGTGGGTGAGCAAACTTGTGAGATAAACCTCTATATTAGGGGTTAGCTCCCCTTGATGCATCATTTAAGCTCATGTTCCTACTACTAACAACTTAGGGGGGATGAAAAGGATTATAAAAACTAAAAATAAACCTATTATACTATAGGTGATGCACAAAAATATTGTGCTCTAATTTTACCTTTGACATACACTAGAAACTAATGACAAATAGCACACAAACTTCATTCAACATCAATCTCCCCTCTCACATCACTGTTTCAACATGGGGTCTTATAGATGACATAGGGTAGGAGGAACTAAAAAATAAGAATTATAAGAAACTATATTGAGAATCATACTCACTTACACATGCATTCTCTTCAGACACTTCTTGTTGACCTATAAGAATCAAAACATAATACACTAGGTACTTGGAATCAACATGTGAAGGTAAAGAAATTACACTTACACAAGACAAAAACCAAGCATATACACTTAGTGAAATATTTGAATGAGGTAAAAAACTTTTATTTATTACTTCAAGGTAAAATTTTTGTAGATATTCACCATACCTAGGCAGAGAGATCCCTTACAAGGACAAAATAGCCAAAATTTATAAAGCTTGAGAGAGGGAGAGAGAGAAAGAAATCTAAGGGTCACTTGGACATGTGTCAAGATAAAAATTATAGTTAAAATTTCATGTAGAAGAGATTTGGGTAGATATATTCCAATCAATACTACATACTTATCCAAAACAAGTCATAAAGATAGTGAAAAGTAACAAAAAACTACCATTTTGGCATAAGAAACTGCCCACCTAAGTTACTTTCCAAAACTACCTATAACACTTCAAATGTTTATGTATAATGATTTTTTTGATAAATAGGGGTTAAAAAAAAATCCCCCACATTCATTATATTTATTCCTGACTATTCCTATTATTGTGGACATGCAAAATCATCACTGGTAGTTTTCAAAAGACCCTTTTCCATGCACCTTCTCCACTTGTCATTAAAAACTCCTCAATCCTCATAATTTATCCATGAAAAAGATGAAATTATAATTTTAAAAGTCTCCCATAACATTATTTTCAAGATAAATCCTTTAAAATGCCTCCCTAATTGCTTTTCACTACTTTCCCAAGTGTTCACTATTCTAGCTCATTAGATTGGCTAAAAGTGAGAGTTTTTTTGGGACACTTAGAATTTTTTTCATGAGGTTATATGAATTTTTTGAGTTATCTCAAGTGTATATCTTCCATCCAAAACTTTTTTCATCTCCTAACTCCTTATGTATCTCTCCCACCATTCAAAATGGCCAAAACAAGCTTGGTTTCCCCCTATTCCATATAATTCCATACAATAAAAACACATGTATGTAATTTTATAAGATTAATCTAAAATATTTAGTTGGTTTCATGTCGATCCCTTTTCATTCAATATTTCAAAATGCTCTATCTCTCCAATCAGGTCGTTGTGAGGGAATAAGGGTTTTGAGTGACTTGGACTCTTAAACTTTGTTCATTAAGGTAAAATGTTTAAAACATTAAAAAATGACACTAATATCTCCTTAAGTACCCTCCCTAACATGTTATATTAGCTCAGGGTTCCATGTGAATTATTATGAAAGATGTGAGCAATTCAAACAGGTCATTAAAACCATTCTTTGCCTCTTGCAGGGGTTTGAGCATCTTTCAAGTCTAAAATGACTTTTGAGGAAGTCCCTATAAAAAATGGTAGTTTTATCACCTCTATAAATAGCTCATTAAGAGCTATAAATAGGAATGATTCCTATTTAGGATTAGGCCTAAACCTTGTGTGAGTAGTATGCCTATAACCTTGTGTTCAAAAACACCTCTTTCTATATTATTCCTTTACTTATATATCTCAAACACCTACAAAATTATTTGACACACATGTAACAATACATTAGAGGACTTTCCAATAACTAGAACTAAGAATGACCATCTATTTGGCATTAGACCCCTTGCTTGCACAACTGGCTATACCTGAAAACCTAGTAGCTCTAAGATATTTGTATGGTTTACAACCCTAAATTAAATTTTTAATGATGTTCTTAGGTTTTGTTTAACTCACCAAACCTTATTGGAAAAATTCCTTTACTTTTGGCGTGTGGTTTTGACAATGTTTCTGAATTTTACAAGGTCTATGGAAGGGAAAAGTGACCCTTATCTAAGACAAAATAGGGGGCACTTCCCTCGTTATTATCAAAATAACAATTTTTTTATATGATTTCATGAGGATTACCTCCACCATTTTTGAGCTCTTGACTCTGAGAGATGACACTCCAACTGATTCAAAAGCCAAGACTAATTTTTTTGAGAAATTGCTTGCAGGGTTAGAGGGAGAATGACTGAGTTTTAATTAAATATAACCCATATTTCCATTGTTTGTATAGGTTATGTATTTGAAATATCTCATGTTAGATCTTACCATCCTTAATTATTATCATTTCATACATAGGACTCATGTAATCATGCTCTATATCATCAATATACCAAATCATGTTCTTTTCTCACTATCTGACCTGTAGGTGTATATTAGGAGCTTAAAACTTGTTTGGAGGTGATTTATCATTATTTAATGGCCAAAAAGTCATAAAAAATCTTATTATTTTAATATTTAAATAAGGTCAAAACTCAACTTTCTACTTCATACACCTTATCCTTTCAATAACCATTTAACAGGACTATGTTTCATGCACCTATGGCCTACTTGTAGGCCTTCATGTGAGAAAATGGTTTAAAAAAGTGTATAAGGAATTTTATATTTATTTACATCACAAAATTTATTCATTACATATACATACATGTTTTTTTTAGTTTCAAAAAACCTCATTAATCCTTGACTGAGACCAACCTTAATAAACAGGTTGTAGTTGTCTATTTTGCTTGGCTGTAGGTTTCATGGATGAGTTTAGGGCATGTTCACCTTGAGTCATTGATGGAATGAATGTTTTTTTATTTCTTACCAACTATTAATCCTTCCTCCACTTTTTCCAATGATCATGGCTACTTCACCAACCTTGACCTTCAAGCATTCCCTCACTATCAACTGAGATAGTCACTTTGAAACCTATGTGTAGGTAAGTGTGGAATGTGTTTAGAGAATATTTGGTAAGTGTTTTACCATATCATGAATATATTGTGATAAAAAAACCTTATAATGCCTTAATAACCTTTCAAATAGATAATAATATCAAAAACTTAATTTTGCTAGCTCACTACCTTGACTGTGACAATCGTCTCTAGGCATGTACGGATAGGGGATAGTGTGGGAGGCCTCCAAACATCAACTTCAACTTTGAATTATTTATCTTTGATTAGTATTGTAGTTTGAGTCTCCTTTAATTGATCCTACTTGATGGCATGGCTTAGGAATTCAAGATGAATAACAAAGTCACTTTCTTCATAGCATTCTATAGATATCACTGCCTTGTTTTAGTGTTTTTAATCCTTTTTTGGAGAATTCAAAATCTAATTTCCCTTACTATTTTCTCCTTGAAACTTTTGGGATTACTTGTTTTGGTATATGGAAAACACCCCCACCCAATATTAAGATTCATATACTCTTACAAATACATTTTTAAGGGTCCACAAAAACCCTATAGACCTATGTTTGATCATTTCAGGGAAAGCATGCCTGATCACCTTTCAATACTCAATATGTTGTTCAACCATCTTCTATTTTAAAAATAATCTACTTAAGAGGTCTATTTTTTATTCTCTATATAAATGGACTTCAAAGTGGATTGCTCATGCACAAGAATCATCTCCAAAAGAGCTATTTGTGGCCTCAGCTATGGATGACATTCCCTTTACTTCTAGTGGATTGACATCACTCCTCAAACATGCTAGTTATAGCATCTAAATGCCATTTTATAAAAATTCCATTCATTCAAGAGGTATCACAAGATTTAAATACAATGTCATAACCTTCACATCTCATTGATGACATCAACATACTCCTATAGGTGGAGATTTGTGACTATGTTACGTAAGGAGGTCATAAAGAAGTAAGAAAATGCAAGGAAAAAATTATCCAAGCACCACAAAACAAGATTAAAACTCTTATTTTCATGAAAAATTTATGGATCATACTCAAAACATATCAAAACACTTCTCCCAATGTGAAGGCAACATTTCCAAAGTCAGTAAAGTGACTACTAGTCTAAAGTCAAGCCTTTTGCAAGCCTAAAAGAGGCTTTCCTAGACTAATGAAATATTAAATAAATAAGGAGAATGGAAATATCTTTAAAATAAAGTGGAGGCCCTTGAATCACTGACAGACATCAATCCAAAACAAGATAACTTGAAATAGATTCAAAAAGAGACCCCTTCTTGGTTGAATAGGCACAAGAAGCTACCTAGGATCAAATTGATGGTTCATGAAGTAGGAAGCACCAAATATCAAGTTAATATTATATATGTGAAGAGGACTCCAATTAATATCCACCTATAAAATCACTCTTCATGACTCAAATTATACAACCTGTACCAATTATTGGAAGTTGCCTCTTCTTTATATGCTAAGAGGAAATGGATAAAAATGAGTTACAGATGTAATTTTTTGTGTAAAAATTAAAACCAAATGTGTATATGACCTATGGGGAGGTGAAGAGTCACACCACCACGTTTTTTAAGTGGTACACTTTTGAAGGAGTCATACAAGTGTCCTTTTCTCACGCTTCGATCAACGAAACTACCCTTTTCTGAACAACTTACCATTTATTCAGTTATGTCAAATTATTAAAGACTTATAAGGACACATGGGGAATGAAATAAATCATTTTTAAATTGCATAAATCCCAATAAACCTATACAAAGAATTAAATGCACTTAAAATGACCTCTAAATGACCCAAAAATGATAAATAAACCTAGGGGGCTAATAACCAAAGGTAGTATAACATGAAATGACATTAATTGACCCTTGAAACACTTTATATCATCCATTTAAATCCACTATAGACCCAAAATCTCAATTTTTTACCTATACGTACCCTAATTTGACTAGAAAGTCAAATTTGGTCAACATGTACCTTTTAGGTCATATAACTACCTTTAACTACCTAAAACTATTGTTATCTTATTTAATCCACATTAAATCTAATTTTTTTTAGTTTCAAATTGACTCCTGACACTCAACTGACACCTTGTACATTGGATATTCTCTTGACACATCTATCCTAAGTATAAAACCATATAAGTCACCTAGAGTGACCAAAAAGGTGACATAAAGGAATATTAAGACAAATGACACATATGAATAAGGTAAAACATATTAAGTGAACTTTATGACCATTATATTACTTAAAAATATCCTATAGTAAGTTTTAATATATATTGAGTTGACCTAATTTGACCTAGGGTTAAATTTGGTCAACATTTTGGTGATTTCCTAGGGGTAGCAAGCCTGCTATGCTAACAACTAGTTACCTTCTCCTATCCTTGGGAATTGGAGTAACTTATACACTATTATTGACACTAATAATACTTTGAAAATACACCAAACACACCACACACGACAAGGAAATAATCAACAAGACAAGAAACAAAACACACACCAACATAAACAAAGACACACACCTATCCTAGTATGTACTATACCTCAAGATAATTGAGGTGAAGAAACATTATTCATTGATTCAAATAGGGTTAAATACAATGCATATTAAATTATTAATTATCCAAGAAGATAGTCCTTCATGTGGTGCATTCTTGTCAATGAATACTTTTTTATGAAGATAGTCAAGTGACTTACCAATTTTCGGACTTATAGTGATTGCAAGTGTACTATTTGGATCTATTATGAAGACTCCATATATCTCTCTAATAATCTTGTTTTTCCTTTTAGTTGACTTGAATTTTATCATGTTCATTTGATCATCCTCAAATTGATCATTAGGGATCATCAAATCTTTCCCAACTTTAGGTACGTTTGAACAATGAAATGTCTTATGTTGGGAGTCATCAAGACTCTGTTTAGATCTAATAAGCACTTATTGGTTCACCATAATTATTACTTACTTAGATAAGGTATCAAAATATTCCTCATTCTCATAAAATTCATCTTAGACTACCAAGGTCGGTTCTTGCTTGATAGAGATCTCAATTTCCTTATACTCATTAGAGATATGGTTGACTTCATCAGGTTTATATTCATTTTGAACAACTAAAGGCCTACTCAACTCCTCAAATTATTTCACAATGGCATGGAATTGATACCACATGTCATCTACTTCCTCTTGAGGTTATTTCTCATGAGTGTTATCTTCCTTTATAGGTAGAATGGGATGCTCACTAGGACTATCATGTTTTGACATAGCTAAAATGCTCACATCACCATCCACATATACAAGATAGTTTACCATGCAACTTGTTCTAGGATTATATCATGATCTACCTCAAGGAATATATCTTAATATTCATGAAGAATATAATTACCAAGGCCTATTTCTTCAAAACCACTTTGATTATCTCCCCACTCATCAAGATATAAATTAGATATGACATCAATGAGAGTTAGAGGATCTTGATCACTAGGGTGATCATTTTCTTCAATCACATTGTAATTCATGTTAGATGTGTAAGGCACATAAGGTTCAACATGAAAAATAAAAATATATTCAAACTTTATTGTCATTTTTTCACCATATCTAGTCCTAAAACCCATGTAAGACCAGTCTAAAGTTAGATAACCTCTAATTTGAACATTAAACTCTCTAGACAAATAAAGTGCAAAATGAGGAGGCACATCTACCACTACAACATCTCAAGAAATGGTGAAGGTAGGACAAGCATGGAGGATTATTTTAAAACCTATGATTATGTTAATGGTCTTGGTAGTTGACCCATCCAATTATAGCACACTTTTGGCATGAGGATCATACTTTAAGTTTAGTTTGTCATCTACTTGCTTGGGCATGACACAAGTACTAACTCCACTATCAATGAGACAATTGTGCACTAAATAATCTCCAATAATGATGGATAGATATAATGGAGGGGGTTTGTCTACCTTTTCAACTTTTTTTGACCATCCTTCACTTGGATTCATGGTGTTTGTCAAGGTTACCTCTCTTTGGCTAGGCTATTTGGCTGTCAAACTGAGTTTGAATAACTCTTCTTAAGGTAGGTTTTCTTCTTCAGGTATTACCAATGTATCCCACATGGATACATTCAAATGAGACCTATTTATTTTCTGTACAACGTTAGTGAAAATACCACTAACTTTTGCTTGTCCATAAGTATAAATCATGCTACCTACACCTTGAGAATTTTGAGGTATGAGAGAATTCATAACATTATAATATATTTAGCCTACTTGTGTATTTATAATGACATTAGACATACATGGTATTGTAATATTTTGAACATTCCTTGGAGAACCATTAGTATCCCTTTAAACTTATTCAACTACCTTCCTATTATTCCTTATGTTTAAATCTATAAAACTCACATCTATGTTTGGCTACCCTTGATGATTAACTACACGAGTCATCTTTCTACCAATTGCCTAATATAGACCCCACTTGAACACCCTTTCCATTAGTCACTCCTCCATTTAGTACTTCATCTTGAGTCATAGCTAGCATAGTCCCCAAATTTGACATGAAGTCTTTGTTAAAGGACTCATTAACATAGGGAGATGGATCATAAGGTTGATCCAATGAAGGTTGACTATTGTTAGTTTAGGCAAGGTTATTTTGAGTATCCACTAGTGTCTTTAAGGTAGAAAGATTATTTGGGTTATATCCACCATATGGATATGATTGGACCAGCTGTCCTTGACCTTAAGGATGACCTTGTAAAGGAGGTCTATTACATTGATAGTTGGGGTAGGACTGATTAGTTTGATAGTGAATTTGGAAGGGCTTAGTTTGATGTTGTTGGATAATACTATTTATACCTAGGATCTCTTAATTCAAAGCTCTCACTTAATCTACCTCATTAGCCTTGATTGGTTGGTTAGGGGTAGCAAACTTATTTTTAGGTGAAGAAATAAGAGTAAAATCAGGTGTAGGGGATTACAAATTAGGAAATAAGGGCTGGGGAGGTCTTGGGGTAATCTCCCTAGCTTGAATCAAACAATTTTATTCCTTGTTGGGTTTATTCTCTTTATCACATTTTCTTTAGGCACTAATGTATATCCCCAAAAAAATTATGTACTAGCCTTTCACATAAGACTAAGGTGTTATGCATTCACCTGAAGCATGCAACAAGAGACTGGTTCCTATGGGTCACGTTGCTTAATAATGCACTAGTCATATACTTGAGTTTATTCCTATATCTGATTTAAAATTACATAGACAAAGAAATATACAATTGTGGACCTTGACTCATTAATTAAAAAAAACATAAACATGAAGATAAATGGCATGAAATTAAAAGGGTTGTCTACACAAAATCATATTATGCATGTTATATAAATATCATAATGAATGACAAGCAACAAATTAGTCAATGCAAACCCATTGTTAATTCTCAACTTATCAATTATCTAAAACATAACACTTAAACTAATTGTAATCTATATAATTATATTATATAGTCACTATATGTTATCCATTATAAGTCACATTAAATGATTCCACATAGGGGTATCTATACTTATTTTTGCCTAACTAAATAGTTACATAATAAATTATAGATGGGTGATTGGCTAATGATCTCTTAGTTGGCTAAGAGTCATGGAAGTATTTTAATTATTTTCTCCTAAGGACCTAGACCTTCATGTCCCCTATATTCTTATTTGATGCTAGATCCTTTCTACTAAATGTCCTCTTTTTTGTGGGCCAGTATAAAACTAGTGATTATTAAAGTCTATATTATTCTTGAGAACTACTCCTCAATCATCTCCTACTTCCCTCATGCTTTCCAAGCCTTTCACTATTATTCTTCCTATGCTCTCAGGTTCTCTATAGTTATGTTCCATCTTTGACTGGGTATTCTTGTGTTATTAAATTACATGCCTTTATCCTCTCATACCTTACTAGTTCCATGCCATGCTTGTAATCCACCATGCTAATTCCATGCTATGGTCTTTTTGCACCATGGTCCTCTCACACCATGCTGGTTACCTACCAAAAGGCCAAAATACTTAGTCAAAATTTGGGGTCTAACATCACCCCAAACTACACACTTATTCCATCCTATAATAAGTCTTGATCTTGACCTCAACCAAAAACTCAGGCCTAATTTGTTCAATCTACTTCCTGACATTATCCCAATGTGATGAGGTGTCAAGCATCTTGGACATTATCTCTTCTATTGCTACCTTTAAAATTTTCACCTCTTTAGGTTTTTCAGTACATTCATTATCCTTATTAACCAATTGGTCGAGGGATGTACTAGCATCCTTCTAAACCTCTTCAAGTATAGCAAATTTAACTACAACATGTCCTCAAAGAGCTGCAAAACTAGAATTGATTTATTATTGATGCACATTTATTTTTTCTTCCATAGTTTTGACATCTTTAAATGTCTTTGCACACTCTATGTGGTATTTGATTAGAAGGGAAACATCTACCAATTAATACCATTGATATTCCTCTACATTGAATTGATCCTCCAAAATATTATTAGGCTACACTAGTTTTTCAAAAATCCCATCTAAGATGGGGATCACTTCCCCAAATTTTTTGAGGGTGCATTTTGAGAATTATATGACCTTGATAAACTGCTCAGCCATCCATAATGCTTCATTTATCAACATCATATATTCCTTATAGCATTTCAATAAGATATTTATAAGTGTCTCTAATTTATCAATAGCTTCTCCATATAAAGACATGCCATCTACCAATGTTAGTTCTTGGACCAAAATAGATTTACACAAATTTAAAGTTTTTACTTTAGCCTCTATGGATTTTGTGGTTTGTTTCTTTAACATGTCCACTTATTCTTCAAGTGCCTTTCGATTAGTAATTTATTTCTCATACATTGCCACTACTTGGTCATGTTTCTTCTCTACATCATGCATGCCAAAATCTACAAGTACATTTTGCCATGCAACTTCAAAGGCCATTTTAAAAAATGTAGCACTATCTTGCAAAGGAGACATATTCTAAGGATCAACCCATACTAGAGTGGGTAACACTAGAGCTTGGGAATCTAATATTAGGCTATCTATAGGAATTTTAAAATGACACTCTTTATTATACATATATAAAAGAAAGGACATTTTTCACCTAGTATCGATAGTTACATCCTAAAGATGGAAATGGGGCCATAAGTAGAGCATTTTATATAGGATGCCTATTTAGTATTGAGCATGCAAGTTTGTGGATGTATCAACCAAAGGTGGTTGAACTTCAGAATCAACTAACTCTTTTCCTTTGTTTGGATCCTGCTCAAGGATTTTGACCTCTATATTTATAGCCAAATAAATGTTGTTGATGTCTATTCCACTTATTTACTAGGTATCAAAACCATCCACCCTCTTATTAATATAGACACCTAATATACAATTATGCATTATCAAAGGTGGTCTTCTCCTCTTGTGCCAGGGAGGATGTCTTTTCTAAGTTAGATTCATCTATTTCTTCCTTATGTCCTTCATGTTCTTCCTCCACTAGTTTTGTAGGGGTAATGGTGCTAACCCCTTAGGTTGTCTCTCTGGTGTTTTTCATTGAGAATCCATTGATGGTGAAACCCTTGGTGACAAAGTCCTAGGTGGAAAAGTTTTTAGAGGTGGAGCTATTGGTGGAGAAGCTCATGGAGGTGAAGCCCTTGGTGAAGAAGCTTTTAGTGGTGACACCTGGGTAGTCCTTTGCCATTTTGAAGGTTTGGACTATGAACTTGTCCTAGCATCATGCCCAACCCACTTTTTTTCAAGATGTGGTATAGGTGGAAGCTTTTAACTTACATGTTTCATGCCTTTTGAATATTTTTTCTTAGGATGTAACATGTAAAATAGATTGTGAATAGTTTCCCTAACCATCATCTACTTAAACTTGATGTCAATTTTACCAGTCTCTTGATTCTCCATATAGGCCTTCTTTCCAAGATAAACATATAATTTTCATAAAATGTGAATCTCCAAGTTAATTTAGTCTGATTCTAAGGTGAGAGGCTATGCATAAAAAATGCAATTCACTAAATTTATGAAGTATCACACTATGATGGCATAATGTAGCTTCAACCAAGCTAAAAGTTCTCCATAAGGGGCCATTTTGATATGATCCAAAGAGAAATGTTATTTCACTATAAACTGGGCCTACTTACCAACCTATACGAGCAAGTCCTTAGGAATGTGCCATTCATTCCTAAAGGCATCCTTCATGCCATCATAATATGACTTCATCTTGTTCTTATATGTAGGAATGATATGACTAGGCACATGAATACCTTGTAGTGATTGATAGGGCACTTGTGTTTTGGTGGGTATGCCTACTTCAATTTTCTATAAGTGTAGTCTGGTACACTGATCTCATCAAATACTATTAACAATAAAAAAATACCCCCTATGGAAAATTGTGGATTGGTATTTGATGGGTCTTCTCAGTATCCAATATGATTTTATTAGCAAAATACATTACCCAATTATACTTTAGGCCTTCATTTACCTGGTGGGTGATGTAGATGTGAGCCATATCCACCTCTTTCCAATAATTGATGATGTTGATCTTGGTCATGATGATGTATGTGACTACTCAGAAGGCATGATCTTATAATTGCTTTAGGTACATGGCATGGCCCTGCTTTTAGTACATAGGTTACATTTATGTTTTCTCTATTTATTCTAAATCTTCCAAGTCAAATTCCATGTCCATGCTAGAGCATTGTAGTCTTGACACTTTACTTATTCTCTCGAGTGTAATTTTAAAATTGTACCCAATAAAGTATATGTAGTCCTCATGGATGTGCAAAAGTAGAAACTTTAATACTTTCACTAGTTGTCCAAAATATGGAAGGTTAAATAACTATAATATCCCTACAAAGTTTAAGGCATTGAAAATTTTAAGGTCATACACTGATTGATTTTTGGTCTTCTGTCACTCTACCTGATAGTCATTTTATAATTCAACCTCATTTCCTAATTGATGGTAGTTGTAATAAAATATGGTACATGAGGGTACCTTTGACACCCAATTTTACATGTGCAACACTAGTTCTAGGTACTACATCTCTTCTATAATCAATGATGGAGATGGAGGTACTTGTGACTTCTTTACTTGACATGTTATCCTAGATTATTTTCTTTCTATGCAATACCCTTGTTCATCAAGTGTTTATTATCTAATCATTAATTCTTCCCCCAAACATGTGGTACTTCCTCTTTTTGTATGGTTGGTAATGGATCACTTCTTAGGGCCTTATTATTAGGCCACATCACCCTCTATAGAACTTGAAGGTTGAGGTGTGGCCATCCAATGTTCCCAAAGGAATACATGTTTGTGGTGTAGGTGACTCAAATTTTCTTGATTTGACTCCTTTTAATGGTAGACATATACCTCTTCAACCTATAAATACCACTTTTATATGTTGTAAGTCATAATTCAAGGTTAGTTTATGCTTGATTACTTAGTTAATATCTTTCTCAATAAATATGCACAAGAATTTGATGCTCTAAACTTGCACTTGATCTAGAATCACCTGGACTTATTTCACTCTTTAACTCTATAACACTCAAATGAAAGTAATTGTAAAGGTTAAAAAGAGATATTAAGTCCTTTTTATAGGCTTGAGGGGGTAACTTGCATTTACTAACCCCTTCTTTTTGACCATCACTTCTATTAATTAGTACATTCATAATGGTCACCATTCTTCGACCATCGCTTTTCATCGTAAATGAATTTAATGGTATTGTATTGTCATGATATTGGCACACTTATCACAACCATTTATTATTTTATATCATCTATGCTTTTTTTTGGAATGGAATCTGATTGTTTAATTTTTCAAATATTCATACTATTGGTAGGAATCTCTTGTCCTAGGAATTTTAAACTTGTGCACACATCCTTATAGCACTCAACATGAATACATATATTACCTCTTACCCTACCCTAAAATTATGTCATTGTCCTCCAAAAAATTATGATAACAAAACAAAATAACCTTTTATAAAAAAACATTATGTGTAACTAAGGCAGTGCTTTATTGAAAATAGGAAATCCTAAACTAATGGCATAAGCCTTATTATTACAAAAAAAATATACTTTTAAGTAGAGAAATACAACCATAGTTGGATACCATTATAATATTTAGGAATAAATTGGCCATCCAATCTTTATAAATGATAAGTGCCAATAGGGAAATTTCTATGAATAATAAATAGACCACCCTAATGAATACAAAGCTTCCTATAATGACATGCAAACTTGGAGTCATATAGAAAAACTTTCATTTTAGGGGTAAATGTCTTATGCTTAATGTGTCGATCATACTATGACTATTATCTATGTTTCTTCACATCTTGACTCCAATAAACAAGAAATTAATCTTCATCCAACTATAATAAAGCATCCAAATGTGATTTTAATGATGAATCCTCATCTTAGTGTCCAATGTGCATAATATGAAGAGATGGTATTAATAATTCAACTAGAATATTTTTTTTTATACCATACACTAGATTAAATGGTGTGTTCTTGTTAAGGAACTTATAAGTTGTTCGATAAGTCCAAAGTATTGTAGACACTCTATCATCCCAATCAGTGTGGCTAATATTACAAATATTTTTAAGTGTTATGCCTAAAATTTTATTAAATTCCTCAATAATTCCATTATCCTAGGGATGATACAGTTTTTTTTATGGTGGGTAATCATGAACTCAACAAGAGGATGCAGATAGTTTCATTGAGAAAATGTGTGCCATAGTTACTAGTAAAACTTAATGGGAAACCAAAATGGGTTATGATATGTACCTATTGTCACTTAAACTTACACCTAATGAGGAGATGGGACAATATTATCATCATTAAAGTGAGATAATGGAACCATCTTAGGGATATGGGTATCCTTATTGGGAGGTGGATCTCTATATTAGGGGATAGCTCCCCATGATGCATCATTTAAGCTCATGTCCTACTACTAGAAACTTGGGGGAATGAAAAGGGTTAGAAAAACTAAAATTAAACCTATTATGTTGGAGGTTATGAACCAAAATATTTGATCTACTCACACTCTTGACATGTACTTTGAACCAAGAGAAGCTTAACATACAGTCTATCCAATGACAACCTTCTTCTTGCATTAATGTTTCAACATGGGGTTTTAGAATTGGCTTAGGATAGGAAGACTTATATAATAAAAATTCTAATACACACTATTTAATGAAATAATCACTACACCTACAACTTCATTTGACACTTCTTTCTAACCTATAAAGAGAAGTCTTTGAACTTATAAGGTACTAAGAAAATTGACATGTGAAGGTAAGCTAAGATAAACTTGCACAAGACAATAACCATCAAATACACTTAGAGAATTATTGAATGAGGTAAAAAAAACTATATTTATTGATTCAATACAAAATTTTGGTAGGGATTTTACATACCCAAGTGGATTCCTTCATTACAATGCCGAAGAAATGGGAAGATAGAGAGAAGGGAAGTCCAATAGTCACTTGGACATGTGTCTATTTGAGATAATTAGTTATAATTTCATGTTAAATAGATTTTAGGTAATATATTCCATATAATATAGGTTTACTTGTCCAAAAAAAGTCATAAGGATAGTGAAAAGTGGCACAAAACCTATAATTTTGGCATAGGAAACTACCCTCATGATTTGCCTTCCAAAACTACCTTTATCCCTATGTATGGTTAGGTCTGATGGCTTTTATAATCAAGAGGGATTCAAAAAAATTTCCCACATGCATTGTATTAATCCATAACCATCCATATTCTTATGGACATGCAAAATCATTCCTACCAGTCTCAAAAAGGCTCTTTTCCATGCACCTTCTCCACTTGGTATTCAAAATTCATACAACATAAAAATTTATCCATAAAAAAGAGGTCATGACACTTGTAAAATGTTTCCATATCATCAATTTCAATAAAAAACCTTTAAAAGGCTTCCCTAATTATTTTTCACCACTTTCCACAAGTGCTCTCTAGCTGGCTCACTAGATTGGATAAAAGTGAGGAAATGGTTGGGAAAATTAGAGGGTGATTCATGAGATTAGGTGAATTTTTGGAATTATATCAAGTGTGAATCTTCATCCCAATTTTTTTTTATCATCTCTTAACTCCTCATGTAGCATGAACACCACTCAAAATGGTCAAGATAAGCCCTATTTCCCTCTAATCCATATAGTTCCATACAATAAAATCAAAATTTTAGGATCCTATAAGAGTCCTATACAACTCATATGTGGTTTCATGGCCATTCCCTTGCATTTAGATACCTCATTTGATTGCTTTCTCTAATCAGGTCTCCATAAGGGTTTTACAAGGGTTTTGAGTGGCCTAGACTCCTAACATTTCTTCATAAAGTTAAAACATTGAAACACTAGAAAAATTAAATTTGTGTCATATTAATAACCCCCTATAAAATATATAAATGTCTCAGGGTCCCATGCAAATATCCATGAAAGATATGAGTGATGGAAGTTGACCTTTGAGTTGCTCTTGTGCTTCTTATGAGGGTTTCAGTAGGTTTGGGGTTAGAGATGAATTCCTATGGAGTTTAATCACCAAAAAAAATATTAATAACATTTTTATCTTAACTAAAAAAAATTTAAAATCATTTTGAAAGCTCACCAAGAGGCAAAAATGGGAATGATTCCTATTTTGGGACAAGAGTTATGCCTTGTCAACAGGCCTGTTAGCACCTTGTGAACCAAAAAACCATAATTATCACATTTAATAAATTAATTAAGAATTAAAACATAATATTTTACCCCTATAGTCATCATCAAAAAATTATATTTCTTGGATAAGGTTATAACTTCAAGTGACCTCTCATTTGGGGTTGGGTTTACATGTTTTTATATTAGGTCTACTTCCAGACCTACTTGTCTAGATCATCATATTGGAATTAAAACCATAAAATATGGTTTTTTTATGTATCCCTAAGTGTTTTAAATCTTTAAAAAACTTAAATTTAACCCTCCTTACCTTTTGGTCCATGATTTCATCACTTTTCCCAAAATTGGCACCTTCATGCACACTAAAGTGACCCTACTCTGAGACAAACCAGAGGGTGTTTAAACTATTTAAATTGTAAAATTTGTGGATTTATAGTTTTATATATGTCATAATTGTACTTTTTAACAAAATTTATCTCCCAAATTCTCCAGTTGGTCCTCCAACTCTCCATTTTTTCAAGGTAGAATTTTGACTAGGTAGGCTTTATGGGTAGGCAAGGTATAAAATTGTATTTGGAGGTCCTGGGGCTTGAATTGAGATTTATTGTGATGTGTAAGGATCATAAATGATTTAAATAACCCATTAAAACCATATATATTCTGATTTCCCTTTCAAACACCTTCCATGCCATGGAACCTAGTATTAGGCCTAAAACTATCTACAAAGAAAATCACTATCTTGTGCTTGCTATAGGTCTTCTTGAGTTTGTTTGATGGATTATGTCCATAAATTCCATGTTTATTATTCCATAAAACCATATTTATACATTTTTATCACCTTATAAACCTTCAAACCATACACCAATCTAATGTTTTAGTCCATTTACTTAGAACACCTTGCCTAACTATGTTGCTCTCAGTCATATTTTACCCTTGTTTGATTGGATTTTTTATACTGGAAAAGGCATTTTTAAAGTGTTAAAGTTTATATTAAGTATATTTATGTCATATATTACTAATTTCACTTGAAAACCCCTTTAAAAACTCAAAACCAAGCTTAACTTCCACACCTGCACCTCACTATCAACCAAGTCCACCTTGACTATGTTTTTATGCATTAACACTACTTGCAGGTCTATTTTGATAGGTATTAAGCCTCAAAATTTATTTAATTTTTTTTTTCTTCTTATCACTATATTAATATCATTTCATCTACTTGTATGCTTGATTTGAACTTAAAAACCTCCCTTACCCCTGACTGAGACCAACTTCCAATACCCTTGGTTGTAGGTGCATATTTCTCCTTTGCTGTAGGTTTTCAAGGTGGGTTTTTAACCTAAAAATTACATAAAAATATTTATTTTCCTCCATAAAATCATGTAACATAATTTCACCCAATTATATGGTTTAATTGGTCATAAAAACCACTTTATTATTGACTAAGACTAAATCCCTGGTTGTAGGTGTATGTTCATAGGCTTGTAGGTTGCTTGATAGGTATCTAGCCCTAAAAAGGAGGTATAAACCATTTAATTTGTACATTTTTCATCAAATTATCCATACATCACCATATGAATTCTTCATTCTTATCACAAAGGGTCTTTTCCACAATGAATATGATAAACCCTCCACTATCCTTGGCTGTAGGTGTTTATTTTGAGGCTTATAGGTTGCTTTGGAGCATTTGGATCATGTTTCACATTGTATAAGGATTGTTAAGCTTTAATATATTTTTTAATATTAATATTAGTAACTCCTACCTTCCTAGGAAACTTTAAACACCACCTCCTTATGCCAATCATCAAACATTACTTCCAATGCATGCTCTACCTTATGTATGAATAAGGGATAGGCCCAAAAGGTCTTTTCATGAAACATAACCTTTCTTCATGATATAATTGCTTGAAGTTGATTTTTTATGTGTTTGGAAAATTTAAATCTTTCAAGTATATGTCTAGGACTTTATAAATGCATTGTATGGCAAGTACTCATTAAGAATCCTAAAGATATACTATTAACTTTTAGTAATTTCTTGGCAACTTAGAAGAGCTCAAAATCCACCTTCCACTTAATATTTATCTCCCAAATTTGGTATAATTGTACTAGGTGGATAGGGATAAAGTTAAAAAATAATAAAAGTGCTGAAAACATCCTTTATCATATCAAATGCTAATCCATAAAAACCTCAAGACCTTTATTTTCTACATTTGGGGGCTGAGAGTCCAAAAATGGAAATGAATTCTTGGAGTGAAACTTGCTTTCATTGACACTTGTGTCCTCATGACATGAAATAAATGAATATTGGGGAATGTTACAGCTCAAAATTTATCCCACCATGCTCTCCCAACTTTCTCACATCCATACAACCTACATGAAACAAGCACAACTTGACTGAAAGTGATAAGGCAATAGACAAGGTAAAGATGGGCAATTTGGATTTGTAAAGGTGATAATTAGACTTACCACAAGATGAAAAAATGAAATATATTTTCATGCATGAACCTCAATCACATTATCACCACCATGAAGCTCCCTGGACATTGGAAAAACTTAGGACCTACACTCAACTTTGTAAACTACATGAAACTAGCACCCTTTGAAAACTCCTTCAAAGATAATGAGAGATGAAGTGTTAGATATTGAAAAAATCATGAAAAAATCATTATTATAGTATAAAAACATCTCATCAATATAACTCAATTCTAAGGATCTCTAAAAACTAGAAATAGATGCATGATTCTACCCCTCTTGCATGTAATTCTATATCAAGTTGCCTGGATGGTTAACGATTGTTCATAAAAGAGAAGGAAAAAAATTAAAAATTATTATTATGTATGTGAAGTAGAATTATATAAATATCCACTCCCAAGATAATTTCCTCCAACTCAAATTATACGACCCATAGTGAGCACTTGAAGTTGACCTTTCTTTACATGCCAAGAGGAAAAGGGAGAAAAATGAGTTTTAGATGCAATTTTTTGTAAAAAAAATGAAAAAACCATGGATATGACATATGGGGAGGTGAAGAGTCACACCACCATGTTTTACAAGTGGCACACTTCCCAAGGTAGTCGTATAAGTGCCCATTCCTCTCTCTTTGGCCAAGAAAACTACCTTTTGTCTAAACAACCTACCACTTATTCAATTATGTCAGATTTTTAAGACTTATAAGGAAATATGGGACCTAAAATAATCTTTTTTAAGTTGTTAAATTCCAAAAAAACCTATACAAAGCATTAAATACACTATTTAGACCCTTGAAATGACCCCAAATGACATGATAGGATAATGAAATGAGTGACTAAGGTTAATATAACATTAATAGGAATGAAGTGACCTATAAAATACCTTATGAAAATATATTTGACCTCATAATATGCTTAAAAATGAATTTTTTAACTAGGGGTGCCCTATTTTGACCTAAAAGGCAAAATTGGTCAACAAATTTGTGACTCATAGGGGTAGTATGCTTGCTATACTAACTAGATCAGTAGAATTATTAATACATTTGGTTATGGAGTGATCTAAGGACTGAAACAAACAATAAATATTTACCATTGACTCAAACCTTGATCAACAATACAACCATTGACTACCTCAAACTCACAAAGGAAAGAGACACATAACAAAGACTAAAGCAAACACATATGTGCAACTTAAAACTTAGGAAAAAAAACACATAAAAAAGGAAAAAAAAAATGTATGTTTCTCTTGATCATACCTCCCTTCTTGGATAAAAAGATAAGTATCTTAGGTCTCCTTCCTCACTAGATGAGTGAGGGTGCCAAGCATGCTTCTTTTTAGATGGGTTATTAGATGACTCTTGCTTCCTATTTGCTCTTTGTATTTTTTCATCATCCAATGGAAACATATCCCATGTATTTTAAAAATAGGAAAGGTCCTCCTAAACCTCAAAGCATGCTTCAAGCTACTGTCCCTTCATCTTAACATGACAAATCTAAAAATCCATGTATGGAGCAGCTTGTTGCAAATTCATCTCTCCTCGAAGGATCTAATCATCCTTTTCCATTCTCATAATCTCTTCAAAATATTAAAGGAGAATTGTATTAGAACCATTTTAATGTGTTTCTTGATTGCATTCTTCATGAATATTTTTTGAGGTGACTTCATAGGTGGATGTAGAGATAAGCTCCAAGTTACCTTCCAAAGGCCTAAAATCATCATAGATTTCTCTATTATGATCTAGGATCTCTCCACAATGTTGATCTTAAAAATGTATTTTATGTCCCTCATCTTCAGATTTATTGTCTAGGAGCTTTGTTTTTTCCTCCTCATACTCTTGGAACATTTTCATGTAAATCTACCACATGTCCTCCTTTTTAGCCACATTTTCTTGCTTGCCATGACTAGTTAGCTCCAAAGGATTTATAGGTTATTTGAGAGTTTCAAATTCATTACATATGATATAAAATATTTTACAGAGGTCATCATCATTTGGATGTCTTGGATCATGAAAATGAGAGACAAAAAAGGCCATTTCTTCTTCTTCTTCTTCTTTAGAGTCTAAGATAACTAGTTCCAATGCATCTTTCCCAACAAAAGGGGAATATTATTTCATGTCCTCACAACTTGAATTCTCCTCACCATAACTTATCCCTTATTCATCCTAAATCCAATTTTATATTTCAATCTCATCCTCCCTCTTAGTCACATAAACCTTAGGCACTTCAAAAATAGGTAACTTGGCCAAAGGGGATTCCCAAGTAGCAAGACAATTCTCCACATTAGGAAGGAAACCTTGATCAGTTGGAGGGGGTAGAAGGATGGATTCAATGGTCTATTAAGGAGGGGTGGGAGGGTTATGAATGGCTCCAAATTTTTATTCCCTAAAAAATTATCCATTTAAACATGACTTGCTCTTTTCCTCATGAGCTGGCATCACATCTTTCCATCTAGGGAAGGTGGGGTTAAGGATAGTTTCATGGAATTGAGAGGTTGATGATAGGGTGAAAGATATGTCTAGGAAACCTAGAGTTTCCTTGATATTTTCACTTTGATTATAAGTTTGAAAAGTGGGTTTAGATAGTTTACCTTCTTTTGCCATGATGGAATGCCTCAAGGCTTGATTGGCCAATTCAAACTCCCTTCAAGATGAGCTTCAAATTTCAACCTCTCCCTCTCAAAATCCTCTCCCAAAAAATGAACCTACTCAACTATGCTTTTCTCCTCCCTTGGGATACTTTCTTGGATTAATTTCTAAGAATGGAAGATTGGGGAAGTACATCAGGGGTTTGGGGTATTAGGAAACATGGTTGGACTAAAATTTTGAAGAGGCAAGGATGGCACACTTTAAGGTGAACGTGAGGAATTTTAAGTTTTCAAAGATGGGATTTTTTCATAAAATCTTAATATCTCCTCTAGATAAAAGATCGAACCACACACATCAAACATTTCATAGGTAAGATTTTGCCAATTATCCCCCTTTATAGGTATCCACTCCTTTATCTATTCCAATGCATTCCTTACACTCTCAATAAAAACACTAGATATGATTTCACCACAACCATGTCTAATGTTAAGGTCTAGCATGTATTGTTGGTAACCAAGGAGAGTTATTTTAAAACTAGCAATGGAATATCTTGGAGAAGAGATAGGTGGGATATATGGAGCAAAAAATTTATAGGTTTAGTCATTGGAATCATATTCTTGATGAAGATCATGACAAGGATGGACAAGAAATTATTCATAATTAGGAGGAAAAGGCAAAGTTGGACATAACTCCTCAACTTGTGTTAAAATAAGATAAAACTTAAAAATATCCATGAATCACTTCAAAAAAGATTATGGAACAAGAAAATAACTTCAATTGGTATGCTTGGGCTACTTAACTTGTAAATATGTATGTGGAATCACCATTGATGTTTATTAGAATTGCCTCCAAAGGCTGATGTCTTGAGGAGAACACCAAAACTCCTCAAGGAATGGACTCAATAGTCCCAATGAGCATGAAAAAAACTATTGTCACTTGAAATTTCACCCAATGATGAGATAGGACAAGATTATCCTCATTAAAGTGAGATAATGGAACCACTTTAGGGATGTGGGTAACCCTATTGGGAGGTGGATCTCTAGATTAGGGGCTAGCTCCGCTTGATGCATCATTTAAGCTCATATCCTAATACTAACAACTTGGGGGAATGAAAAGGTTTAGAAAAAATAAAATTAAACCTATTATACTAGAGGTGATGCACCTAAATATTTTCTCTACTCAAACTTTTAAAATGTACTTTGAACTAAGATTAGCTTAACATACACTCCATCCAATGACAACCTTCTTCTTGCATCAATGTTTCAACATGGGGTCTTGGAATTAGATTAGGCTAGGAAGACTTAGAAAATAATAATTCTAAGACATAATATTGAATGAGATATTAAATACACCTATAAATCCATTTAACACTTCTTGCTGACTTACAAAGAGAAGCCTTTGAATTCACAAGGTACTAGGAAAATTGACATGTGAAGGTAAGCTAACATACACTTACACAAGAAAATAACCATAATATACACTTAGAGAATTATTGAATCAGGTAAAACACATATATATTTATTTATTCAAGAAAAAATTTTGGTAGGGATTCACCATAACCAATTGGAGTCCTTCATTACAATGCCAAAAGGCCAGAATTTAAAGAAGAAATGGGAAGATAGAGAGAAGGGAAGTCCAAGAGTCACTTGTAAATGTGTCAATATGAGATAATTAGTTACAATAACATGTGGAAGATATGTGGGGTGATATATTCCATGCCATATAGGTGTACTTGTCCTAAAAAAGTCATAAGGATAGTGAAAAGTGGCACAAAACCTATAATTTCAGCATAAGAAACTACCTTCATGATTTGCCTTCCAAAACTAAATTTATCCCTACATATGGTTAGTTATAATAGTTGGTATAATAAATATGGGTTATAAATAATTCCCCACATTCATTGGATTTATCCTTGACCATCCATATTCCTTTGGACATGAAAAATCATTCCTAACAGTCTTAAAAAGGCTCTTTTCCATGCACCTTCTCCACTTGGCATTCAAAAATCCTAAAACCTAAAAAAACATCCATGAAAAAGAAGTAATGACACTTTTAAAATGTTCCCATATAATAAATTTCAATAAAAAACCTTTAAAAGGCTTCCCTAATTACTTTTCACCACTTTCTACAAGTGTTCACTAGCTAGCTCATTGGACTGGTTGAAAGTGAGGACTTTGTTTGGAAACTTAGATGGTTATTAATTAGGTGAGGTGAATTTTTGGAGTTATATCTACTTTTAATCTTCCTCCCAAAGTTTATTTCATCTCCTAACTTGTCATGTGGCATGCACACCACTCAAAATCATCAAAACAAGCCTTTTTTCCCTTTGATTTGTATAGTTTCATATAATAAAATCACATGTGTAGGATCCTATAATAGTTCCATACAAATTTTAGATGGTTTTATGGCCATTACCTTGCATCTGGATAGCTCATTTTCTTCCTTTCTCCAATCGGATCTCTATAAGGGTTTTACAAGGGTTTTGAGTGGCCTAAAATCCTAACCTTTGTTCATAACGTTAAAACATTTAAAACCTGGTAAAATTCCATTTGTGGCCTCTTAATAACCCCCTATAACCTATTTGAATGGCTCAGGATACCATGCAAAAATTCATGAAAAATATGAGTGATGGAAGTTGACCTTTGAGTTGCTCTTGTGCTTCCTGTGAGGGTTTCAGTAGGTCTGGGGTTAGAGATGGATTCCTATTGAGTTTAATCACCAAATAAAATCTTAATAACCTTTTTATCTGACCTAAAATCATGTTAAAATAATTTTTATTTCTCAGTAAGAGGTAAAAATGGGAATGACCCCTATTTTGGGATAAGAGTTATGCCTTGTCAACAGGCCTGTTAGCACCTTATGAACCAAAAGACCATAATTATCACATTTAATACATTAATTAATAATTAAAACATAATATTTTACCCCCATAGGCATCATAAAAACATTATATTTCTTGGATAAGGTTAGAACTTGAAGTGACCTCTCATTCAGGGTTGGGTTTGCATGCTTTTATATTAAGTTTGCCTATAGACCTAATTGTCTAGATCATATTATTGGAATTAAAAACATAAAATATGATTTTTTATTTCTCCATATGTGTTTTATATCTTTAAAAAACTTAAATTTAACCCTCCTTACCTTATGGACCTTGATTTCATCACTTTTCCCAAAATTGGCACTTTCATGCACACTAAAAGTGACTCTACTCTGAGACAAAATAGAGGGTTTTTTCACTATTTAAATTGGAAAATTGGTGGTTTTATAGTATTATAGTGGTCATAAGGATAATATTTACCAAAATTTATCTCCCAAATCCTCCATTTGGTCCTCCAACTCTCCATTTTTCCAAGGCAAAATTTTGACTAGGTAGGGTTTATGGGTAGGTAGGGTATATAATTGTATTTGGAGGTCTTAGGGTTTAAATTAAAATTTATTATGATGTGTATGGACAATAAATGTTTTAAATAACACATTAAAACCATATATATCCTTATTTACCTTAAAAACACCTTCCATGCCATATAACCTAACATTAGGCCTAAAACTACCTACAAAGGAAATCATTGTCTTTGCTTGCTGTAGGTCTTCTTGAGTTTTTTTGATGGATTATGGTCCTCCATTCATTTTTATTATTCCATAATTAAATTTTAATAAAATTTTTCTCACCTTACAAAACTTCAAACCATACATCAATCCCATGCTTTGGTCCATTTACCTAGAACATCTTGTTTGACTGTGTTCCTCTCAGTCATACTTTACCCCTATTTGATTGGATTTTTGATCTTGGAAAAGGAATTTTTAAATTTTTAAATATTATATTAATTCAATTTTGGTCATATCTCACTAATTTCACCTACAAAACCCTTGAATAACTCAAAACAAAGCTTAACTTCCAAACCTGCACCTCATTGTCAACCAAGTTTGCCTTGACTATGTTTTTGTGCATTAGGGCTACATATAGGTCTATTTTGATAGGTATCAATCTTAAAAATGTATTAAATTACTTTTTTATTATTATTATAACTCCATTATCATCATTTCATGTCTTGGTATGCTTTATTTGAGCTTTAAACCTCCCTTACCCCTGACTGAGACCAACTTCCAATACCCTTGGCTATAGATGCATATTTTACCTTAGATGTAGATTTTCAAGGTGGGTTTTTAACCTCAAAAGTGCATAAAAATATTTATATTCATCCATAAAATCCTATCACATGATTTTACCCAATTATATGCTTCAATTAGTCATAAAAACCACTTTACTCTTGACTCAGACTAAATCCCTGGTTATAGGTGTATGTTCATAGGCTTATAGGTTGCTTGATAGGTATCTAGCCCCAATAAGGAGGTATACACAATTTAATTTGTACTCTTGACATAAAATTATACCTAATTAACCATATAAATTCTTCATTATTATCAAAAAGTGTCTTTTCCACCTTAAATATGACAAACCCTCCACTCTCTTTGGCTGTAGGTGTTCATTTCAAGGCTTATAGTTTGATTTAGAGCATTTGGATCATGATTCACCTTGTATAAGTCTTGGTAAGCTTGAATCTAGTTTTTATAATTCATATTAGGAACTCCTCCCTTCATATGAAACTTTCAGCACAACCTCCTTATTCCAATCATCAAACATTGCTTCTAATGCATGCTCTGCCCTGTGTACAGATAGGGGATAGGCCCAAAAGGTCTTTTCATGAAACATAAATTTTCTTCATGATCTAAGTGTTTAAATTTTATTATTGAGGTGTTTTTAAAATTTCCCTCTTGCAAGTATAGGTCTATGACTTTCCAAATTCATTGTATGGGAAGTACTCATTAAGAACCCTATAGATATCACTATTAACTTTTAGTGATTTCTTGGCAACTTGAAAGAGCTCAAAATCCACCTTCCACTTACTCTTTATCTCCCAAATTTGGCATAGTTGTATTAGGTGGATATGGATGAAAGGAAAAAACAAGAAAAGTGGTGAAATCATCCTTTATCATATCAAATATTAATCCATAAGTTCCTTAGGACCTCTATTTTCTACATTTGGGGACTGAGAGCCCAAAAATGGAAATGACTTCTTCTTAGAGTGAAAATTTATTACATTGACACTTATGTCATCATGAAATTAAATAAATGAATCTTGGGGAATTTTACAACTCAAAATTTATCCCACCATGTTCTCCCAACTTTCTCACATCTATACAACCTCCATGAAACAAGCACAACTTGACTGAAAGTGATAAGGCAACATACAAGGTAAAGATGGGTAAAGGTGCTACTTTGACTTACCAAAAGATGAAAACATGAAATCAATTTTCATGCATGAAAATATATCACATTATCACCACCATTAAGCTCCTTGGATGTTGGAAAAACTTAAGACCTACACTCAACTTTGCAAATTACATGAAATTAACACCCTTTGAAAACTCTTTCAAAGACAATGAGAGATGAAGTGTTATATATTGAAAACATCATGAAGAGAGACTTATTATATTCTAATAATACATCATAAATATCACCTAGCTCCAAGGATCTCTAAAAAATATAAACAAATGCATGATTCTACCCCTCTTGGATGTAATTCTATAATAGGCTGCCTAAATTGTTAATGATTGTTCATAAAGGAGGAGGCACAAATTTATAAATTATTATTATGGATTTTAATTAGACTCAAATAAATATCCATCCCCAATATCATTCCCTCCAACTCAAACTGTATGGCCCATAGTGAGTACTTGAAGTTGACCTTTCTTTGCATGCCAAGAGGAAAAGGGAGAAAAATGAGTTGTAGATGAAAATTTTTGTGAAAAAAATGAAAACCAGACATGGATATGACCTATGGGAAGGTGAAGAGTCACAACACCACATTTTACAAGTGGCACACTTCCTAAGGCAATCGCACAAGTGCCCATTCCTCTCTCTTTGGTTAAGAAAATTACCTTTTATCTAAAAAACTTACCATTTATTCAGTTATGTTAGATTATTAAGACTCATAATGACACATGGGACATTAAATCACCTTTTTTAACTTGAAAAAATCCTAAAAAACCTATAAAAAGCATTAAATACACCATTTAGACCATTGAAATGACCCCAAATGACATGATATGCTAATGAAATGAGTGACTAAGGTTAATATTACATTGAGAGGAATGAAGTGACCTATAAAAAACCTTATGAAAATATATTATACCCCATCATATGCCTAAAAATGAAGTTTTTAACTAGGGGTGCCCTATTTTGACCTAAAATTCAAAATTGGTCAATAGTTCCCATATGAAGTGCATGGTAGTAACGGTAATACAGTCCCTTGTTGGTGTGGACTTAGCCCAAAACATTGGATAATAAATTAATATAATGTTATTATGAAAACTTTACATTATCTAGCTAGATTAAAGGCATTGATGAAATTAATGACTCATTTTTCAAATGGTTCTTCAGATATAATTAGATGTAATGGCATGGCATCTCGATGATTTGGTTTTCTGATGTGCTTATAAATTCACATTTCCTATCATGTAATTTGGAATTTTAAAAAAGTGTAGGCCACCATAGTCTAACTAAAAGTACCTTACGTGTAGTAGTCTAACCAACATAGTGTCTACTAGTAATGCCTTCATGTACTTCTCAGAGTACTTCAGAATGCTCATGTTTCATGACACATCATCAAAAAATTTCATCCCCTCCAAACTTATAGAGGTCCCCTCTAATGAGCTAAAATGGTGCAGTGCAGATAATGAGTTACTTCTTAGCCTATGAAGTCAAACAATTTTGCACTATGTTAGTGGTTAAGAAAGCTAAAATATCTTCTAACTCCTCAAGAACATGAAAAACATGAAATAGTTATACATCAGGTAGGTCATCCTCAATGGTGAATAATGGTTCATCAGAATCAATTTAGGAAAGATGGTCAAGGCCAAAATTTGTTCTTCCTAATTTGACCATGATAAAGAATTGAAATTGTTGAAACAATATTATCTAGCGATAGATTCAACTATGTAACATAAGTTTATTTACTAGATATTTTAAAGCTTTATGGTCTATATAAAATACAAAATGAGTTGCCAATAGGTATTGTCAAATTTTCTTTAAAGCATAAACCATTAAAAGTTCTTAGTGCTCTGTGGTGGTCTAATTCCTCTCAACTAGAGTAAGTTTTCTACTAGAAAAATAGATGGGGTGATCAAGATGAGCTTCAACCAGTTGTGCAAGGACTACACCCATGGCCATTCCAGAGGCATCAACATGGACATGAAATAGTTTTATTATATTATAGAACTAGAGAATTAGGGTAGTGATTCGTTTGTCCTTTAAGTCCTCAAAGGCCTGTTAGTAATATTGGGTCCAAATAAAGTATTTTTTATGTTTCAAGAGTTCTTCCATAAATGTAACAATCTTGGCATATCCTTAGATGAATTTCTAATAATACCCATTATGTCCTAAAAAGGCAAAAACTTTGCACTGAGTCATTGGTGCTGATAGATGAATAATGACAACTACCTTTTCAGGGTCCACCAAAATTCCATCCTTATAGATAATATGACCAAGAAGAACATTAAATGGTGTATCAAAAAGACACTTCTTTAAATTTAGTGATATTTGAAGTACTCAACAACACTTAAGTATGAGCTGTAGATTAGAAAAATGGTCCTTTACCAAGCCATAAACTATCCAATCATCCTATTAAACTTGAAAAAAATAATGGATAAAGTATTTAAAGGCCTCAATAGCTATTGAGGAAAATATAGTAGGTGCATTCTTCTACTCAAAAGGCATGATAGTATATGCAAAGGATCCCCATTCGATAGCAAATATAGTCTTAGGTTAATCTTCCTCAATGATCTAGACTTGATGGTACCCAAAGAATCCAGCTGTGAAAGTATAAATTTCACACCCAATCATGCCTTCAAGGATTTATCCTATAAAAGCAATTGGGAAGGGATCAATAATACAATATACATTAAGTATGTGGTAATCAACAAAAATCCTATGTGCCCATATTTTTTGATACTTATGATTATGAGACTAACCCACTGAGACTCATCAATTAGGGTTATCACTCCAGTGTAACATACTATCAATTTCTTCCTTCAGGCATAATCTTAGATTTAGATTCATCCTATATGGCCATTTTTGATAGGTTGAGTACCATCAACCAGTTTGATATGCATTTTCCTAGTGATGGATGAACACCTTTCATCTCACTATAAATTTTTGGAAATACATCTTGGTATTCTTTTAGCAGCTTGAATATTTTTTAAATCTTCTGGTCAGTCCAATAGTTACCCAAAATAGCTATTTTTGGTTATTACTCTATGTTAATGTTATACTGGATAGTTTGAAGAGGTTTTGAGTATGGGTATTCTATATCGAGAATAGTATCATGAATAGTTATAGCATCATAGTCTTTAGGGATATCCAAATGATTTTCCAATAGGTAGGTGGGCCAAAACCTTGACCTTCATCTACATGAAACACTAGTTTTTGCTTCCCTAAGTGAGTCTCTTCATGACATTCATGATCAAGGATAGGGTTTGGTCTGAGGATGGTTTGTCCAGATGGATCATTAAAGAGAACTAAACCATCTTTTGGGACATTATGTATATATCATATGTAATATTTAATAGGACTAGGGTCACCAATAACTACTTCATGTATATCTTAGAGTGTGAGGCATAAATCCATTCTCAGAGATGAGTAAGATAATGTCAAGTTCATGCTTTCCTTTAACAAATGCAAAAAATGGGTACCCATATGTCATTATTCATGAACATACCATGATCTATCCCAAGTTTTTAAGGTACCATAAAAATCATGTACCCATAGGTACTCTTCCAAGAAAGACTCTTCATCCCTACACATGGATTCACAAGCTTCTATATGTGGTTCTAGTGATCATACCCCACTATAACTAATTGCACCTTAGACTTAGTTATCATGATGAAATTGGTGATACAAATTATAGTGTACTTGATCCCAATGGAGAAGTCACTCATTAAGGGTTCACCACCACCTTGTGGCTGTGATGTCTAAGAGGTGAACCAATGAATGCATATGATCATTATTAGGGTTATAAAAGTATTCAAGTTGCTAGATGAAGGTATGGAATTCCATTTTCCCATGAAACTGAGGAGTTTCATCAAGTTTTTCTAATGGTTCATCCATAATTGGTCCTCTCATGACTTGTCTACTATTAATGTGAATAAATCTATGGCATTTATGATACTGGTGCATAATGTTCTCATAACTACCAATGACACTACACACTCTTCTAGTGAGGTCATAGTCACCATGTGCCCAATAATTATAATCATTACTTGTAATATAAAAAAGGGAATGAGTGTCCATCCATAGAAGGATGCCATCAAAAGTGGGATCATGATGCTCACCATCTCTGGTTGTGATTTTGTAGATGTGGTTAATATCTTCTTCCACATTAAGAGGTTCTATGTATGGTAGCCCATGAATTTGATCCAATGAAATAACAATATATTGATCTATATTTTCAAAATTAATGTAGTGATTTTTTAATATTAGGTTTACATTATTTTCATAGCAGCAATGTCACCCCAATAGAGCTATTAAATCATCTACTTATGCTAACTCGAGAACTTCAAAATCAGCTTTGAAAAGTACTCCAAGGATATTGACTATTGTATTCTTAAGGATGCTAATAGGTAGAGCATGCATTTTATTAGCCATAAACAACACATGTAATGATGGTTGTAATGTTGGGCTAGATATTTTGTGCCATGTATCCTTTATGAGTAAGTTAACCTCAATTCCAATGTCAATTAAGATATCTTGAATCACCCATTCATTGATTGAAACATTCACCAGTATCTCCTTATCCTCTTAAGGGTTAGGAGGAATAAGAGTATCTTGTCATCGATCCTAATTCAATTGATGATCTTCATTTGGCTAAAGTAATTGAGGTTGAGTGTTAGTTGGAGTTTTACTTTATTTTTAAGCTAATTACTTAATTATGGAATAATATCTTTATCCAATATATGATTGCATAGTTCTTGGAAATCATCTTGCATCATGTTTTAAGGTTCTATGGACTTTTACAAAGCAACACATTATGTTATTTCTTGGTCATTAAGAAAATACATTTCCTCTTGTAGTTCTCATACTAGTGTCACAGTATCTTAGAGCACATCTTTATGTTGTTGGGCATTAGGATACTTCTTTGCATGAAGCTCTTCATGTTGTATCTTCTCAATAGGAAGAATAGATGTAGACTAATATTTTACACCACTAAGTATAGTGATATTAACCTATTGAGATATCATGATTCTAGAGTATGGATGCTAGTGGGGTTTCTCAATGCAAATCATACTAGCACCTTTAGTGATGGATGTGTATAGGTTAGGACATTCTTCCAACTGATGCTCTTTTTTACAAGAATCACATGTTAGATAGACTAGACAATCTTGATGATAGTGATATAGATATCCACACTTATAACATGTTCTTGGTGGGAAACTACTACCTCCTCATCCTTATCCTTGGCCTCATCCATGATATATACCATTATCTTTATTGTTGGAAATATAGGTTTGATGTGTACCATGCATGCGTGCCTCATGTATATTACTAATTAGCTAGAAATAATTTGTGTCATAGGTGTAAGAATCACATATCTTATATTATTTATACAATTTATAATGTGTATCCCACTATAAGAGAGGATAGGAACATGCATATACATAATATTTTCAACTTTTATTGATTACAAACACTTTATATCTTGAAATAACCCATAAATTCTCAATCTCTTTGAGTGCATGCCTTAAGGTGTACACTAGGAAATGGGTGGGTGGACCATTGGTGCTTCATAAGATTGTTGTCCCTTTTTCCACTTTCCATCTACACACTCATCTCCTAAAACCATTTACCCTAAGCTTATTCTTCTCAGCCTTACCCATTCCAGTCTTTTGCCATGCTTTATCTTCCTTTCTTTCCCTAATTCCCTTTTGGATAGTCAACTATACTAGGTTGACCAGGTCAAACCTATATAGTCTAGGGGTATTTTTCATTCTTTGAGTTTGTTATCCCTTCGATCGACTTAATAGACCTAGTGAATTATCCTAAAAAACATACAAGGTTGACTAGGTCGATCCTATACCGCTGATGTTTCCAAGAGGATGTAGGGTAAGATATACCTATATATACAAGTTCATTTCCAAACATTTGAAGAAGAGAAGTGAAGAATAATTAGTGCAAATAAACATATGTTTATTGACCATTTTACTTGAGGAATAACGCTTAGGGTTTCATAATTTCTTTAGAGATATGAATCTTATCTTGTCGAGAAGTATTTTGGATGCGTAGATAGGTTGTGTAGCTTATATCTAATTTTTATTTATTCTCCTTACATACCAAAATAATATATTGTGAAGCACCTTGGCCAAAGGAGATATTTAGGCTCGATGAGTTCATCTTCAAGGTAAGTATTCCTAACTTTATTTCTCCCTTATAAGAGTAGACAGATAATGTAGTTGTACTTCTTTCTTAGATGTATTAGGATTCTATATACATTGATGTGAGTATATGTCTTCTATGCATGTTTAGTTTAGTTTATTTTGTTTCTAACCCCCACTTTGTGCCACAAGATTTGGTGAGCACTAGATGTGATTTACTTTCTTATTTATTAGAATAGAGTGAACATTAAACCTAGGACTCTTTTAGGGTTATTGCATGATAGTGTTAAATTATAGGATTTAGAAACCTTCCTAGCATGGTGTATTGTGATAATTAATCCCATAATCAGGTCTACAGGATCCCCATATTGGTCATTCCCCTGCTTAACAAATATATCCCCAATCAAAAGTGTAGGTATGTTCTATCTTCTCTGAGCTAAGATTGATTTATAAATATGATGCATTTTTGATTACATATATTCTAGTGAACCTGACATGAACTAACCGTTGTAAGATTTTTTAAACTTAATTCATTCTTTCATCATTATTTTTATCATATATTTTCCATACTGGATTGACTTTTTTAGCCTATCATCTAACTTCTATGTGCATAATCTCAAGTACATGTTACTAGATCAATTCTATGAACCTAGTATAGTTTTTTAGATTTCTAGCCATCCAGTATAGACTACTAGGTTGACCTAGTTAACCTTGTACATTTTAAAACATCAATTTCATCATACTAGGTTGAGCTAGTCAACCTTGTACATTTTAAGCACTCAACACAAAGTTTATGTAAAGCTTGATCGACCTCATTGACCTAGTTAGCAAAATTTGCAAGCATATATCAAGGTTTTTGAACAATAATATTCATTCTCATCATTTCTAATTGACCAAGGTTTATTTTTATCTCTCTAACTCTTTATTTACTATATTTCCTTTTACAATTTATAGTCTTAAAAAATACCCTTGCACAATCAACTAGATCGACCCTGCTAACCCAGTTCTATGTTTTGTGTGTTATCTAGATAACTGGGTTGAATCTACTAACCCTATTCATTTTGAGACCTTGCTTTCATAGTACAGGTTTAAACCTATCAAACCTATTCTATATTTTGTGTATACATTATTGACCATATCAACATTGTACCTTGTTTTAAAGTTGGAATTAACATTATATGCTAGTACTTAGTTCACACCTTTTTTTCTTGTTGCTTGCATGTTTATAACAAATCACATAGTTTAATTAGGTGGTTTTAAATTAACTATTTAGTTAACTATTTTATATTTTATGCACACACATCTAAATCACATAATATAAATAATTATTTTAACATTTGTCTACCCAAGGCCAACCTACTTCGATTTCATCACCAAGGGGAAAGCCAACTTGATACTCTAGTCAAGTATAAATCCTAGTTAATGGTATATTTTGGTTAAACACCTAACACCCTTATTGGTGGAGTGTTTGAAGTGAGGGGTTAGGCCCTAATACCAATCATATATCATTGCTACTACATTCCCTATCATCCCAAATTGCCTAAAACCATCATTAGATTGCCATTCTAGTTCCTTACTTGCAACCAACTTCCCCATCAGATTTAAAATCATATCTTAATAATCTAATAAAAATTCAAGTTGACCAATTAGTTAGCTCTTTACTTTCCAACTTGATTGATTTCTCTTTATTCAATTATATTTTCTATTGCAAAAAAATTGCATTAGCCAGTGTTAGTATAAGGTTTTACGCTGTGTTTCAATTGAATTAGCCAATGTTAATCCAATTGACTAGTTTTTTCCTTTCAACTATTTATTTTCAAATTACTTACAAAATTTGCCTTTTTTTGGTCCAAAAATCTATCATTAGTTTATAAATTTCCCTCTTTGTTATATTGGGTCGACCCAATCAACCCTGTACTTTTTTTCAACCCCTGTTCACTATACTAGATTGACCTAATTGACCCTGTATAGTTTATAAACATTGTTTTCTCTTTTTCCAATCCATGTTCACTATAATGGATTGACCCAATTGACCTTGTACAATTTTTAGACCTTATTTTTGTGTTAGGTCAACCCAGTCAACCCTATACTATTTCTATCATTCCATGTTTTCTTGATTTCTCATCTCTCTTTCATGTCCTTCATCATGCAAGTTTTGCTTGATGACAACACTGAGTTTTAGTTAATAGACATGATGAATTTTACCAAACCTCATAGGGTCTCCCATAGATAGAGTAGGGATCTTCTCTTGGATGCTATTAATGTTCATATTACCACTTACAAAATGAACTATGGGACCCCTCCTAATACCTCTTCATAACATAATCCTCTCTTCTCATTAGAAGACCAACCTAAACTAGAGTATACCCTCAAAATAATCTTGTTTATCTCTAAATTTCCTCAACATCAAAGAACGATCCTTATACCATCTAAAATCTTATGATTAGTGGTCAAGTTGAAGATCCTCATTTGCCTACTCCTACATGGAAAGTTTTATATCTAGTGGGCCTCTCATAAGATCCGCTATCCTTAATCCTTCCACTAGTACATACTTTACTACACAATGTAATCATGCTTCTAGTGCTTATTCTTCTTAACCTTTCACTAGTCCATCTTTTGCTACACAAGAAAATTATGCCACTAGTGACTCACATTCTCATAGTTCCTCTCAAGCTCTCATCACCACCAATAGTGGTGCCCAAACTACTAATAAAAAATATAATGATAATAAAACCCATAAACTATTGTTACAAACATTCAATCAAATAAATACCTTTTAAGCTCATAACACAAATCAAATGATGAGAATGCAAAACCACCTTATTCATCTTCAATCTCATCCTCAACCAATAGCTTGGGGTACACATAGCCAAAATGTTCTCCTCCTCTTAGATATTCTCAAGGTAATCTCATTCCTCAACCTCCTTTAGTCAATAAAACCATTAAGCATATTCAAAATGAACCTCTTACTACTCAAATTGCTGAAATTGATATTAGAGGTATCACATCTACAATTTATTATAATGCATCAACCAATCCCACCCTTCATCTTAAACATTTAGAAATATTTATAAGAATTGGGTTAAATTGAACACCTTTTCCACTACTAAAACCCTCATGAGTGATGCTTTGTATTGGTATAACTAACTTATAACTCATTCTATTACTAGTTTGGAATATTTAGTGAATGCTTTGGTTCAATAATTTCAAACTAGTGATCTTCCTAAAAACATTTTGGCCCACTTCATAAATTGTAAACAACTTGGAAATGAAACTACTCAAGCCTTTGTTAAAAGTTATAAAACTTTATCAAACAAATGTGAACATAACATGGTTGATGACAATATTTTCCATCTCTTTACCTATGCCCTTTTTCCTAAACTTGAATATTGAGTCCACACTCTCTCTCCACATACATTAGAGGAGGTTATTAACCAAGCTAAATGACAAGATTTCCTTATGCTTCATTTTAAGCCACCCTAGCTTTCTACAAGTCCTCATCTCTTACTTAAAAATAAAAATTACAATGTTACCAATGATGGTGTTATATATTCTTATGACATTTTTCATAATATTCAAGCTGTCATTCTTACCCCTTCATCAGAACTAGCCCCTCCTTCTCAACAATATACCAATCCTAACTTATCTTCACCAAACAACATTAACATTCATAAAGATCTATCCTTAGATAAATTACTTAAGTGTTTACTTAGGCCTCTTCCAAGATATCTTGACCTACCCATCCTATGAAATCATGGTATGATCCTAACAAGTTTTATTGGTTTCATGCTAGTTGGGGTCATTCTCATGAGACCTATAGACAACTTCATAATTTGGATATATAATTTATTTTGTGTCCTAATTTTGATCATGATTCTATCTTTCAAAAGTGTCAGCAAGCTTATGAAATTGCTTTTAAATATTATAAATCATATGATAAAACTCAAGCCTTAAATCAAGCAAATGTTCATTTAGCTATCTATAAAGAACCTCTTCCTAATCATCAAACTATTTGAGACAATCAAAACAAAGCCATCCTTTCCACCAATAATGTAGAAAGTCTTGTTGAACCCACTTTTGAAGAGAATGTGGTTAACATGACTAATATGTGAAGGGTGGTTTCTTTTATTGATTCCTAACCTATTTACACTCCTTTATCTAGAACATATCATGTTATCTAGGATTCTTCTCCAACTTATTTAAATGAGTTGGGGTGAGATGACCTTATTAATTTTGATGATTAAAATTTCAATTTTCCCTTGGATAACACTTCATTTTCTATTTCTACCACTCTTCCATCATCTTCTAACACCAATGACAATAAAATTTATACTAACACTTCTTCTACTAATTCTCAAAATCAACTTGAATCAACCACTTCATTATCTCAACATAACCTATAACCTTATTCCAAACCTTCTTCTTCTTACCAAAACCAATACAATGTACTTTGGATCCTCCTTTTGAGGACCTTCTTAATCATTATGCACCTATATCTAACAACCTTATTATGGGTTATGATGAGTGGGATCCCATCACAAAACTCACTAATCTCCCATCCCAAATTCTATTCCTTGAGCTTATAAGGACTTATCCCTATCATAGAAACCATCTTATGAAACTATTTTTCAAGGTGAATATCCCTCATCCTCCTCTAGTAGGATGGGAGACAACCTTATCTAGATCCGAGGATAGTATATTATAACAATGTGAAGAGATGTCTATCAACATTAATGAAACTATGGACACTTCTCTTTCCTTAAAGTTTATTTTTGTTTCTATGATTCTTGATGAGGTTTTGTTTCATGCAGATGATCCTCCCTTATTCATAAGTGTTCAAATAGGTGATATCCAATTTAAGTGTGCAATGATTGATGAGGGTTCTAACACCTGCATTACCTCTCTTGACTTTATTAAGACCATTGGATATTCAGAATGCAATCTCAGGTCTACATATAGAACCTACCAAGGATATGATAAAAGTAAAATTCCTCCTCTAAGTTGTGTGTGGCTTCTCATTACCATCCCACCTATCAGCATTCAAGTGAAGGTGATGATCTTTAACTTTCCCCTTTCTTATAATATCTTTCTTGGTAGGCCATGGACTTAATGTATGAGAGATGTTACTTCTTGTACCTACCAATGCATTAAATTCCCTCATAATGGAGACATTTATAGGATTAAAGGTGACATTAACCCTTGGAATTTTGAATAATTCTAAGACCATGGTGTCTTCAAGATTCCTACTCTTGAACCTCTACCTAACATTCCATTCCATGAGTCGTAACATCTTAATTTTCAAGTTAATTTAACTCAAGGTTACAATGGGAATCCTAAATTTATCGGGAACATTCCTCCTAACCTATTATATTTTGATGATGATGAGCCTAATGAGATTAACCTAAATATTAAAACTTTTGATCTCTTGTCTCACCTCATCTCACAATTTTCTACTTCCTTGTAGCCTCATTCCCATAAGCCTCCTTGCAATGATATTCTCATAGTCTTAACCAAGACTCAATATTTTATTCACCTCACTTCCTAAAATGACAAGGTCATCCCTACTTGTGTCATTGATCTTCATAACTTAGATTATGATGATGGTTATTAACTAGATGATCCACTCTTAGGTGGTCTTGTATAGGGCCGTGATGCTGAGATTATCCATTATCATTTTTATTTACTTAAGTATTTTCATGTATCTTTCCATATTCCTTCATTTATAGTTCCTAATTTTAGTATTTTTCCTCTTTAACACATGGTATAGATGGAACCAACACCTATATTTTTTGAGGAGCCTCATAATAGTATGATCATGGATCATGCTATGACCACGCCTTACCACTTTTCTAGGTTCCCTGATCACCATAGTCAATTCACTCCTAGGATTAGTCTGACCCTTATTAGACCTGATGTATATCCCACTCCTCCCTTAGTATATCCCTTATCAGAGCTCATTCTTACTTCTACTATAATTTAGCATGTACCAACTCCTACTATTATCAAGCCTACCCTTGCATCTCATCCCATTACTCCCATTGAGCCTAGTTCCATTCCTCCTCCATCACCACCTTCTCTTTTTGATGGTTTGATTTCATTGCCTCAAATGGATTTGTTTCCCACCAAATGGTCTAATGAGTGTTCTCTAACTTCTTCCACTCTTATTATACCTCCTTCTATGAGTGTTTCTCCTAAGACCACTTACAAGCACATCTATTGCTTTGATGGGATAAATAATCATTCTTCTACCCATTATCCTAAGTTACTACAATATCTTGATAATTTGTGTCCTTCTTCTCTTTCCTTAGACAAAGTCATGCCTCTCCTAAAGGTTCTACCTGAATATATACCTAAGTATGGTGATGCATATTGTCTATGGCACCAATGTGGCACCCATCACATTGATCATTACTGCATCCTTAAACAACACCTTAAATATCACCTTATATCTATTCTCAGACCTTATTCTATTCCATCCATAGGTTTTTATCATAAGAATTCTCATCCTTCTCTTGTATCTCTAACTCCAATGGTTCCATCCCCACCTATGGTCCCTTATTCACCTTTTATGCCTCCATGTATGATTCTTTCACTATGGACCTTCCCTTACTTGTGGATCCTTCCCCACCTATGGATCCTTCTCCATTGATGATTCCTACATCTTCCATAGAGCCTACTCCCATGCATTATCCCAAGCATCCCTTGCCTAATTTTCCTCAACACAATCCTTTAAACATTATTATTTTTTTAGTTGAGGATATTAGAAGAGAAGTCTTCCTATTTTTCAACAAAGATTGATGCAACATTAGCAGTAGTTCATATCCAGCTTCATAGAAAATTATTTGATGTTTTGGATAATGTGTGTGGGTATATTTATCATTACTTATGAGTACATGCATGGTGCCTTTACATTTTCATTTTGATTGGATGTGTGTTCCAATTTCATTATTATCTATTTGTTATGTTATTTAACACTGTGTTAAATCCATATTTTTCTTATATGGTTATTCTTTACTATCTGGTACTATATCTTGCTTATATTTTCATTTATATTCACATATGATTATCTTTATTTATCATTACTTTCTCTTTATTTCTTTATTTTTTCTCAAAAATATCTTCTTGTATCTCCATGATTATTTGATTTCTTATCTCTCTTTTTCATAGATAATTCTCATTATGACTTGGTTATACAAACCCTGTTCCCTTTGGTCCTTATCTCCTACCATGTGATCAATTAGTAAACAATGAATCTCATTAAACTTTCCTTTCACTGGTCCACTTTGGATCTCCCTTTTTCCCTTCTTCCTTTTTTTGAAAACTAAGCATATACACAGTTGAGGCTTGAGATCACATGCTAGTTCATTATTAATCCTAAGTGTTCTAGTCAATATTTATCTTTGGTTACTTAGCTCCCTTTATCCTTAGCCTAAAAAGCACTCATGTGCATCATTAAATCTCTCATTATTGGTCATTCTAAATCCTTATATAGGAGGAATCTTCACAAGCCATAAAAATTTAAAAGCCAAATCAGTTTACAAAAGGTAATGATATAAAAGGAAAAAATATTCTTAAACTTCAAATCACACTAAAAGACATGATTTAAAGCACATCTCGTTCTTCTAATTGAAGCTCTCAAACTCTAAAGTTGGCCTCATGATAGATCCAAGGTCCTTTTGGGTGTGGTAGGTTAGTATATTAGAAGAGGATAATAAAAAAATCTTGTAGAAATACCTACTTTCTCATGTAAGTACCCAATCTTCATAGTAGATTGATAGATCTGTAAGGGGTCTTGAAGAATGGGGAACATGTCATGGGAAGGTAGGTCCATTTTAACTTTTCTTTTACCAATATACCTTCATGAGTTGATCTTAGTAGAACTCTTATATACCTAAGGTCTTCTCATAAGATGCTTAAGTCTTGATTTTTACACTCCCTTTTTCATTCCCTATATCCCTCATATTTCCTCTTGAGAAATATTGTTTTATCTACTGATCACTCCCTTTGGGATCTCATTTGTGATTTGTATTATACGACCATGGATAGGACCTATCCATCCTCACAAATCACCACATTTTCCCTTCCTATTACCCACATCATTTTTTACCCAATTGTCCCAATTTTTTCACCCCAGTGGTGTTCTCTTTGTGAGTTACAGTGTAAGACTGTGGATAAGACCCAACATTCCTCATAAAATTTTCCAATAATACAAGTCACAAAAAAAATTACACATGCCAAATATGAGATAAGATGTGATTGATTATGAATTTACACATCATTTACATTTTTCCCAGCTTGATTTAGTGTGTTTTATGATAACTTCATTTCATTTTTCTTTTATCTTCTTATTTTTTGAGTGCATGTAAGATTACAATTATTTCTTTATTTTTTCATACTTCCCAGCTTGAATTATTGTGATTAATTTAAGACCAACCTTTTTCCAATTTTTTTCTCTCTTATACTTCCCAACATGATTTAGTATAATTGATTAACTTAATTAATTTGTTTTTATTCCATTTGTGCCCTTTTATATACCTACCATTTTATTATATTGTTTTCATACTTCCCAATGTGATTTAGTATGATTTTACTTGTTTTAATTTGGTGCAAACATATTTCACTTTGGTTTAAGAACAAATTCCTTTTTACCATCTTATTTTACCACCCCTTGGTTCTTTTTACTTAGTCATTTTCTTGTTATTACACATTTCCCAACTTGAAATAATGTGTAGTACATTTTTGATTGATTATATTTTTACCAATTCTTTTTGCCAATTTCTTTTTAACCATGCATGTGTTCTACATAATGATAGAAAAGAAACCACTTCTCATATATTTCCTATAGCATATAAAACAATAGCTAAATATATGTGCTAGAAAGAAATATATCCAAAGAATCCATAGCCATAACCATAATGATGATAACATACATAATCAACATTACTATGCCAAAATGATACATCATACATATACATCTCATGAGTTTTGATACAATAAATACAACTATATACAATACTCTAGCTCTATGGCTAGGCTCCATCCTATCTATCTTGTGGCCTAGCCATGCTACCTATTGAGGCCTTGGTCTGAATCCTCTAAATAGTATGTTGTAATGAGGTTGTCTGAGATCTCAATCCCTCTACCTATCCTTGTATATGCACTATCTGCACCTATGTCTATGCCAACTTGGTTTAGGTCACTCTATGATCCTATTTAAATTGGGTCTACATCGTAGTATGTGCATGTGTCATCTACATAATTATAGCTAAATATGTAACTCTCTCCTCTATCAAGGACTACCATACCCATATCTCACATGAACCCATCTCTACTGGTGGTTATATCCTCTCCCTTTGTGCTTATATCTACCTTACTACCTCCCTTGATAGTCTAAAATAACTTATCTAAGCTAGGGTAGATGGTTCACTTGGGTTATCTAATGTAGTAGGGTCATAAGGATGTAGATTCTCATATATGACATCATGGAGTGCTCCCCTTACAAGGGATACCTATCTCTCCTCCTCATCCTCAGCTACACTATCAAAATCACACCCAGATAGATATTAGATTACTATCATATCTCATAATATCTATCTACCTTTAGTCTCTTTTTAAAAATAAAACTTAAGCAATAAGTTAGTCATCTTTATTACCTATCTTTATCTCGACCATTATGGTCTCACCATCCATATGATTACCTAACATAGTCTCTCCATCCATGCAACCTACCATCACCTCCTTAGCTCAAATCTAACTGTCATGGATTGAATCTACCTCATCCTACACTTGAGTGGCCTCTCTATCATCTAAATCTCCTTTGGTTCACCTACTAGGTCATCAGGGATGGTGATAGTCTTTACTCTCTCCTACTCCCACCTCTATTGATTTCATTTACTTTGTGGTCATATCTCATCTTGATTTGGAATTGATGGTGGTATATTTGGTACCACTACCTTTTCATCTCTCTCCTCTTGCTCTACTCCTTGTCATGCTCACCTAGTCCATGGTTGTTCATGATGTGGTCTAAGTGTCAACCTTATCACTAGTGGTCCTAGTCCCCTCCTCCCCCGTAGATCTATCACATGCCAATCCCACTATTCAATCATCAATATTAATGTTTTTGGATGAGGTAAGACCATTTTTCATGAAACCTATGCTACCGAATGTGGCTCTCTCCACCAAGTATAATATCCTATCACCTCTATCCTCACTATAGTTGGTGAAACTATGTACTAGCTTGGCCATGTAGTTTTTATGTTCCCATATGGCTTCCATACTATGTCTATGCATCTTACTATTTATAGCACTAGCACATGGGGTATGGCCTATGATACCTGGTCCTCTCGCCATCTCTGCACTCAAAGTGACCTATCATCGATCACATGGGGCAACCCATTTGATTGATAAATGGGAAACCTCTCATAGATCCAAGTTGTCAATAATATGATTGGTACTATAAACTTTTGCCCTCTTACTAGTATATCATATAGATCATATATGATCTAGACCCAAATTATAGAGCCAAAATCATATAGTATGCCCTCCTCTAGAATCCTCTTACTCAAGGCTACCATGAATAGTGATAATTTGCCATTTGACTTATGACATAGTACTCATTATGTCATAATTCCTATCACAACATTATAGATATCTAGAATATATGATATATATACATCAAACATACTAGCTTGCCTACCTCCTAATATTGTATCTGAGCCTATAGCCCACATAGCTAAGGCTCTCCTCTCCTCTAGGTTATCTAGCATGCCTGTAGTCATTAGTGATCTTATCACCAATAGCCCTAGGATGACATGCACATCCTCTAGGATGATATCTACCTATACACATCCCCATCCACCTCCCATTTGAAGGTAACATCCAAGGAATATAACTAATAGATCTGAGCTTACGAGAATCCTACACATGTCAACTATCCCTCCTAGGCCTATAGCTACTAGCTTAGCTCTATCACATATGGACAGATGCTCTAATAGATATAGTAACCAAGACACATATACCAATCTCCAAAACTTGGGTCATCTCTACAACCAAGAAATAAAAAAATATGTATTAGATCCTCCATGTTATGTATAGTCAAAATATATTCTTTTTACAATTTTAATAAAAAAACAAGCCTAAATTACTTTAATTCATTCATTGTTACCTATTTTTAGCCTACTCAGTCCTTTTTACCCTTACATGGTCATTTTGGGCCATTCTAGCCTTCTTTCAACCTTTTACACTCATTTTCATACAATTCTAGTTCTTTGGTCAACCTAGTTTAACCAAAATTTCCCTATTTTTAGCTTGGTTGAATTAAAAATCTAAGTCAACCCTCTTTTTTCCCCCTCCCTAGTATTGCATTGTCATTCTATACTTTTTAGATTAGTTGGAAAAATATACAGGTTGGTAGTCTGCAAAATGTATAGGGTTAGCACACACCTACTAGGTCAATAGTGTGGATTTTGCCTTTTCAACCTACTAGGTCGACCTAATTGTTTTTAGCGGTTGACCCCTTGTATTTTCCTAAAAAGTTTCCTTATTGTACTTTCCTTCCTAATTCATTCAAAATCATTTGCCTAATTAGTTTTTTTATACCTATAGAATCTAATTTTGATTCATTTTGACATCTAGATATGCTAAACATTACATTTTTCTAAAAATACACTTAATTCAACAAAATACTTAAAAACTAGCTTAAAATTCATAGTTGCATACTTATAGTGCATCTATTGTCACTCCTGGAGCTCCTCCTCATCTATCCTATCATCTCCTTACCATCCTAGCTTATTTAATCTCTATAGCTCTTTTTTCTCTCCTTTAGAAGTCAAAATAATCAAATGACTTCTCTTTCCCTATTTAAAAACACTTTTCAAAATTCAAATTCTTCAATTATTTTCTTGTAGATTCCTTCTTTTGCCTATATCTTTGTTTCTACTCATCCATTTTCAAAACCATAAAATGTATTAGATTCATGATGATGTTGATAATATTTTCTACTATTATATGCCCACTTTCCAATTTGTTTGATTTTTGGCTATTTTTTACAATAACTTCTATAGGTTTACCTAGTGTTCTTCACATTGGATGTCTTCACCTTTTCTTGCAGTCTAATTTATCTACAATACTAAGGTAAGTAAAGGTATATGTTTTTCAATTCTATCCTTTCTTTCATATCATTTGATGCTTATTACACTTTAATTAGAATCAATGCTATGTGTTATCATGTTCTATTTCCCAAAGCACCATCCTGTGTTACAATTATGTGACACATGATGAGATTTGAGTGGGGCATATGTATACACATAATATTTTCAACTTCTATTGATTAATGAAATTTTTTATCTTGTAAGAACCCATTGAGTCTCAATCTCTCTAAGTTTATACTTTAAGGGGTGCACTAAGAAAGGGGTGGATAGATCATTAGTGCTTCATAAGATTGTTATCCCTTTTGCCACTTACGATCAACACACTCATCTCCTAAAACCATTTACCCTAAGCTTATTATTTTTATATTTACCCATTCTAGTCTTTTTCCATGATATATCTTCTTTTTCTTGCCTTAATTCCATTTTGGATATTTAGTTGTACTAGGTCGACTGGGTTGAACCTATATAGTATAAGGGTATTTTTCACTCTTTGAGTTTGTTAGCCCTTTGACCGACCTAGCTCAGACATAGTGAATTGTCTCCAAAAACATATAGGGTTGATTGGGTTGACCCTATATATATATATATATATATATATAATTTTTAGGAGGATTTAAAGTAAGATTTCTTATTTATACAATTTCATTTACAACCATTTAAAGAAGAGAAGCAAAGAAGAATAAGTGCAAATGAACATCTGCTTATTGACCATTCTACTTGAGGAATAAATCTTAGGGTTTCATAATTTCTTTAGAGATATGGATCTTGTGTTGTGGAGATGTATTTTGGATACATAGATAGGTTTTGTAGCCTAGAGCTGATTTGTCTTTGTTATCATTACATACCATAACAATCTCTTGCAAAGCACCTTGGCCAAGAGAGAGATTGAGGCTCAGTGGGTTCTTAATCAAGGTAAGTATTCCTAAATTTATTTGTCCTTTATAAGAGTAGATAGGTAATGTATTTGTGCTTATTTCTTCCATGTATTAGGATTCTATATACATTGATGTGAATATATGTCTTTTATGTATGTTTATTTTAGTTTGTTTTATTTCTAATCCCCACTTTGTGCCACAAGCTTTGGTGAGCACTAGATTAGATTTACTTTCTTGTTTATTATAATAGATTGAACATTAAACCTAGGTATATTTTAGGGTTTTTGCATGATTGTGTTAGACTATAGGATTTGGAACCCTTCCTAGCATGGTGTATTATGACAAGTGATCCCATAATCGATTTTAATGGATCCCCATATTGATCATGCCCCCGATTAACAAATATATCCTCAACCAGAAATGTACATATGCTCTATCTTCTTTGAGCTGGGATTGATTTATAGACATGATACCTTTTTATTACATACTGAGCATACATCATTCTCTTTGTGTCAAATTTCACACTACTTTAGAACAACATAGATGTTTTTACATGGGTAGGTGCTTCTATTATGACCTTTAAACTCATAATCAATATACCAAAGGACATTATGAGTGTCATACACATTGTTTTCAGTCAACTTCTCTAGTTGTGACATAATTGAATCTATTTGATCTTTCATAAAAGGATTTATTCTAGTGTCAATACTACCAATAGCTTCAGCATGGAGGGCATCTTCCAAATATTCACATGCACTGGTAAAGGTCCTTTGAGACAAAATTCATCTAAAGGGAAGTAAACAAACCTATGATAAACCATTGTGCATGCTGAACAACACTAATTTCAAATGAAATCTTTATCAAAAGTGTTTTAAACCATGAATCATACTCTTATACACTCTCAATGAGCTCTTTTTTATATCTTTTAGTGTGGCAATACTTTATTGCTCAAATCTAGTAATATCAAATTCCTAAAGAAATGTTGTATTAAGTTGATCATAGTCAATTAATACTTGTTAAGGGTTGAAATTCCTATACTACTTATGTACCCTTTCCAAAAGTATGGTTATGAATTACATGGCCTTTCACTTATAATAATTTATGCCTCATGCCCTCCAAATGAGTTCACATTAATGAACATGCTCCAAAACATTCTCCACACCCTGATATTCAAGTAGATGAAGTGCCATTTCATAATATACTATTGGTAGCTAAGGTGCTTGAACCGATGGTTGTTTAGAACTCTCAAGTCTTATTCCTTGAGGGGTAAGTCCACAACATCCTCCTATGCCACCTCCTAATCCACCTCCAATGCCTCCAATAGAAATACCCATGACATTAGGCATGATATCTAGTTGAAATAAGACTTAGAAATATACTCTACCCACTATGAATGCCAGACCCAATAGGCATACCAATTTGGGCCATGAAATTTCCTTAAAGGGGAAGAGAAAGTTAAATTTAGTATGAGTTAAAATTGGCTCAAATATAATTTCCCTTAGAGGATTAGTTTTTGATTCTATGATATTTGTATCCCAATTATGTACAAGAAATTCATTTAATTCAAAAGCATCAACATGCACTATGGTTGGGGAACTTGGGTGGTTTAAACATAGTTCTTCAGTCTCTTTTATCCAACTAGTTCTCCTTCATATGATAAAGTTGGCATTAGGTGTGGTTTGAAAGTGATTTAGTCTTTGTAGTGCCTTTCTACTTCTTTGTGGATCCTAAAGACATTTCTTGAGTTCTCTCGCTCCCTTCTTATGCCACTTCCACCTATGATCCTTTGTTATGCTTCATCATATTTACCTTTTCATAATGCCAAATAACTATCTACCATTATGAACTTAAAAATTATTTACGAAAACCTCTACATTACCCTCATAACTGTGCAGATCATGTAAGGATGTATTTATCCCTCTATTGGTAGAGTTTTGAGTCCATAATCAATAAATAACTTCTTTACTTCTAGTGGTAAATGTCTAATATACCAACCATGTGTTTCTATGATAAATTCAAACTTGGATTCTTCAGGAAAAGAGTAAGTGGTTATAACATATTCCAAAATATAGCTATTCAACACTCCTCTCCACCAGATATTAATATCTTGTGTCTATAGTGTTTCTAGTCATGATAAAGCCCTTTGAAGTTCTATCTTCCAAGCTTATCTCCTCCCAAAATTTTGTGATCGACCTTATACATAGGCAAAGAACCAAGCATTCAAATGAATAGGAAATTTGAAAAAGAAGATTTCATATCATGAGCTGTAGAGCTATTTTTCCACCCATACATGTGTAAAAAATCTTAGTTCAAGATAAGCTACCACAAAATTATCCTCAACCTCGGTAATCCATTATTCAATAATTTCAAGGGGTAAATGTTCAATAATATTCCATTACTATGAAACAATCACTATGGGTATTGATAATGGAACCAAAATGTTGGGTTTATTCTCTTTATCACAATTTATTTAGTCACTAAAGTGTATCCCCAATAAGTTTATGCACTGGCCTTTCATATAAGACCAAGGTCTTGCATGCTCATCTAAAGCACACAATAAAAGATAAATTCTTGTGGGTTATGTTGATTAGTAACACACTAGTCATATACATGAGTTTACTCATATATCTGATTCAAAAGTACATAGAAAAAGAAATATATAACTATAGACCTTGAATCATTAATCACAACAAACATGAACATGAAGATAAATTACATTAAGTTGAAAGGGTTATCTACACAAACTCATATAATGCATGTTCTATAAATCTCATAATGAATGATAAGTAGAAAATTAGTCAATACAAATCCATTATTAATTCTCAACTTATCAATTATCTAAAACACAACACCTGAACTAATTGTAATCTTCATAATTCTATTATAGAGTCACTATATATTATCCATTATAAGTAACCATACATAATTCCACATAGGGTATTTATAATTATTTTTCCCTAATTAAGTAGTTACATAATAAATGATAAATAAATGATTGGACAATGATCTCTTAGTAGACTGAGAGTCATGGTATTCTTTTTCTTGTTTTCTCCTAAGGACCCAAGCCTTTGTGCCACCTATATTTTGGTTTGATGTTAGATCCTTGCTATCAAATGTCCTCTTTTTCATGGGCCAGTGCAAAACTTTGATGATTAAATTCTAGATTATCCTTGAGAACCACTCCTTAATTGTATCCTACTTCCCTTACACTCCCCAAGCCTTTCATGATTGTTTTGATTCCTATGCTCTTGGGTTCTCCATAGTTATGTTTCATCTTTGATTGGGTCTTCTTGTACTATTAAATTTTGTGCCTTTATCCTCTCATGACTCATTGGTTCCATGCCAAGGTCATACTGTGCCATGATAGTTTAATTTCATGGTATTTTTGCACCATGGTCCTCTCATGCCATGTCAATTCCACACCAAAAATATAAAATACTTAGTCAAAATCTGGGGTCCAATATGCCCTAATGGCCACTTCATAGCACTAGGTAGAGTGTCACCTCTAATAGATTATATCATTATTGAAATGTTAACATCAAATACTTTAAGATAGTAAAGGAAAGTATGGTGAGATATTAGTCTTACCAAGATTGAGATCCTATCCCATGTCTTCTAAAATCTTGTGTTGAAGTCTTGAATGACTTCTTGAGGTGCTCTCCTAATGGGGGTTAGCTACTCCATTAGTGATAATTTGTCACTCTTATCCTCAAATATTTTTCTTAATGCATCTCATAACTTATCCTAATTTGTGATTGATTCAGGTGCCAATATTCCATACTATTCAAGAGCTTTTACTTTAAAGGAGATATCTAATAACCTAGTTGCAATGTTATTTTTAATGACATGATGAATATTTCAAAAGTTAGCAATATTTATTCTATTCTCAATGGGTTTTATGGAAAACTCATTGACATATGTTGGAATAATTTTGAGGGAAAATATGGTGATATCATCATATTGGGTAAGTCTTAGAGGACTATAGCCATTGAAGGCAACAAAAGGATGGTTTATTTCCATGGTGGGATTAGGACTTTGCAAGAATGGGGGAATCAAAAACTTTTTTATGGGCTTGTGAGAAAGATAGGACCTATTTGGATAGAGTTGAGTGTTTTCAAATATTCTTACTTTGTAGGAATAAGGAGGAAGCTCTTGAAATTAAAAAAATATGACTTTGGTGAGAGACATTTTGTTTACCTTAGGTAGAGTGTCACCTCTAATAGATTATATCATTATTGAAATGTTAACATCCAATTCTTTAAGATAGTAAAGGAAAGTATGGTGAGATATTAGTCTTACCAAGATTGAGATCCTATCCCATGTCTTCTAAAATCTTGTGTTGAAGTCTTGAATGACTTATTGAGGTGCTCTCCTAATGGGGGTCAGCTAATCCATTAGTGATAATTTGTCACTCTTATCCTCAAATATTTTTCTTAATGCATCTCATAACTTATCCCAAGTCGTGATTGATTCAGGTGCCAATATTCCATACTATTCAAGAGCTTTTACTTTAAAGGAGATATCTAATAACCTAGTTGTAATGTTATTTTTAATGACATGATGAATATTTCAAAAGTTAGCAATATTTATTCTATGCTCAATGGGTGTGATGGAAAACTCATTGACATATGTTGGAATAATTTTGAGGGAAAATATGGTGATATCATCATATTGGGTAAGTCTTAGAGGAATATAGCCATTGAAGGCAACAAAAGGATGGTTTATTTCCATGGTAGGATTAGGACTTTACAAGAATGGGGGAAGCAAAAACTTTTTTATGGGCTTGTGAGCAAGATAGGACCTATTTGGATAGAGATTAGTGTTTTAAAATATTCTTACTTTGTAGGAATAAGGAGGAAGCTCTTGAAATTAAAAAGATATGACTTTGGTGAGAGACATTTTGTTTACCTTAGGCATGAAAGATTGTACTAGTCTATAATTGAGATTAAAACTTTGGAGTCACTAAAAAATATAAGAAGTGGATTGTTATAGTTCTTTTTTGTCAAAGCCAACATCTACATTGAAAAACATTCATGGACTTCATGTCCCACTAGGCATGCTAAAACTCTTTTAGCCTAAAATTTCACCCTAGATAAGTAAATTAGACCTTCTCAATTTTAGGACAACATGAAACTAACTCTCTTCATAGATAAGCTACTATAAGAGATAGATATGTAGGTTTGAAAGGGTTAGCTCCCTTGATTTATCTTCTAGGCTCACACTACATTAGACTAATCACTATTGGGGGTGAAAAGAGAAGAAAAAAACATGAAATAAACCTATTCTAATGAGGTGATACACCAAGATAAATCCACACAACACACTTGCATCTGCACTTAAGAAAGAAAACTACTCAAACTGAATTTAACTCTATGTCTTTCTAGCATAATTATTTATCATAGAGGTAGATTGCTATGCCTATCTAGAGGTGGGTGAAAAGAAGGTCTGATATAAGACACTAATATTGCCTCTCACACTTCAAGACACACTTAACAAATAATACATTTTATGAAACTTTTTAGAAGAGATATCACTCACACAAACATGCAAGACCAGAAATGGAAGTAAGGAGAGCATATTCATCACTTGTCAACCACCTAAATCACTTAACATACTTAGGTAAGAGATTGTAGAGAATGAATAAAATTAAAAAATATTTAATCAAAATCAAATGATGTGTCAAAAATAGTAGGGATTTTCCATACCAATTATGGATCCATGACAAAGCCAAAAAGGCTTGAATATATAGAGCACATGAGAAGAGAGAGAAGTGAAGATCAAGGGTCACAAGGCCAAGAGTCAAACTATGAGAACTAGTTAAAATGCCATGGAATGAAGTGGAAAATAATTCAATAAGCTATCATGAAAATGTGTCAATATAAAATAGATCACCTTCCTTAAGTTGACATAAAATTATTCATTATTTTACTTTGAAACTGCGTTCATGAAGAGTCATCCACTCGACTATCAAAAAATTACATAGGAAGCCTTTACACATATGATCTATCATGAGAAGGTGGAAATGAGGTCAGTGAAAATAATTTATGCCTCCCTAACTGATGAATTAATCTTTGTCACTTGTCATTCACTCTTGTAGTCATTCATCACTAGCCCTCTAGGTCTATCCTTACACTTTTCACCCTCTATGAACCTAGCTACCCTATGATTGTGTTGACTATGTTACATGTAGGCAATAACTTAGAAGAGTTTAAAATAATATTGTAGATGTTCATGTTGTCTAAGAGACACATGGAAAGTGTCATCACCATTTTGTAAGTGGTTACATATACTCATTCACTTCATGTTTTGATCACTAGCCAAGTCTACCTTCCTCTATGGGTTTAGGCAAGTCTATGTATGAGCCAGACTATTGGTGTTGTCAATAAATTCCTATAGGTGACCATTCAGGTCTGAGCCTTGTATTTCACACCTTTGGATCCTCTGAAACCATTAGAGATATCTCAAAACTAAATGAACTCATCTTATGACTTGGAATCATGCATCATTCTCTATTTTAGATTGTCACTATTATATCAAGATCATTTAACTCAATACATAATCATGAGGTTCTTGTAGGTGATCATATGCATTACTTCCCTTACACCTGTATCTCCCCTAGGTCTATTAGGATAGTTCATACATGGGTGATCCCATCTTATGTTTTGATATCATGTTCTCACACCATTATCCTTAATAGACCAAAAGTCACTCAAAGTTATAGGTTTATGTAGGCTCAAATGGGACTATAGTGTACTAAATGTATTTAGTGAAAACATGATTGAATTGGGATCTCCTTTATATTATCTTATCTTGACCAAATCCACCTCATTTATTTTTCAAATGTTACTAATAGGCATATGATATAAGAGGGAAAACATTAGGCTACCTCATATCCCATAAATATTCATCACCATATATAACTTAGTGAGAGCAAAACCTCTTTCAAAGAAACTAAGGTAACTCAGTCCCATTTGAAACTTTATCACTTTGATGGACTGTAAGGTTTTGAATTGACTACAAGGTATACACTATGAACCCTGAATAGACTTGAGAACCACCATTCAATTCTTACAAATATGCACAACCTATTTTTTAGGTTTTGAGTAGTCTTATAGTTGTCTATACATGCCTACAGATGACTGTAGGTGATTATGTATATGAACCATCTTCAACTCCACCTAGTTTCAAAGATTTGAGACCCCCATTTCTATATTAAATCTACTTATATTATCACCATGATTAGAGATGAGGTAATACAAGTGAATTCCCTTTGATATGAAGCCATTCTGAGAGGACAAAGCACTGCACCTTAAAACAACTATCTACAAACCATTGATAGTTATGAATTTATATCACAATGGAGTGATATTGCATATATATCCACATTAACATGTGCCAAAATAGATGAAAATAACATGTAAAGGTAGAGAAAACTTTGTAATTACACCTACAATACTTAGAAGCATCATATAAATGCAAAACGATAAAAAAACTAGAGGTCATGGGGATGTGTAGGCAATTTACAGTCATCAAAAATCTTAGTGATTGTTCATACATAATATTATACCAAAATAATAAATATTGACATTAAAAAGAAGTGAATGAAGGCTACTAACTTCTCCCAAATGCATTCAGTCCAACTCCTTCCCTCTTATCTATACTAATAGAAAATTGGTTGACCTCTTTGACTTGCTTAAGAGAGTGATGAGATAGAGAGATCAATTTTTGCCAAATTTGAAATTGAAATAAATTCTTAAGGATGGATATGGAAAATGGGGATCTAAAGGGACACTCCTAACCCTTCCCACATTCTAAGTGTACCTTTTAGGTAATACAACTACCTTTAACTACTTGGAACTATTATTATTTTCTTGAATCCATGTTGAACATGTATTTATTCATTTTAAAACTGAATCTTGACACTCAACTGACACCTTGTATAATGGATGTTCTCTTGACACATCTATCTCAAGTATAAAACCGTATAAGTCACCTAGAGTGACCAAAAAGGTGACATAAAGACATATTAAGAAAAATGACACAAATGACTAAGGTGAAACATATTAAGTGACCTTTATGACCATGTTATGACTTAGAAAGACCCTATAAGAAGTTTTAATATATATGGGGTTGAACTAATTTGATATATTGTCAAATTTGGTCAACATTTTTGCAATTTCTTCGGGGTAGAAAGCTTGTTATGCTAAGGACCAATTGGCTTCTCCTATCCTTAGGAAATGGAGTCACCTATACACTATTATTGACATTAATAAGCCTTTGAAAGGACATTAAACACACCACACACAAAAAGGAAACAAATAACAAGACAATAAATAAAAATCAAACTTGTGTTCTCATGAACACTTAGGGAAAACACACACCAACATAAGCAAAGACACACACCTATCCTAATATGTACTATACCTAAATATACTTTAGGTGAAGAACCATTCTTTATTTATTCAACCAGGGTCAAAGACAATGCCTCTTACATTATTGCTTCTCTAAGAAAATAGTCCTTCATGTGATGTATACTTGTCAATGAATACTTATTTGTGAAGGTAGTCAAGTGAATTACCAATTTTAGGACTTATAGTGACTATAAGTGTACTATTTGGATATCTCATGAATACTCCATATATCTCTCTAATAAGCTTGTTTGTCCTTGTAACTAACTTGACTTTTGTCATGTTCATTTGATTATCTTTAACTTCATCATTGGGGATCATCAAAGCTTTCCCAACTTTAGGTATATTTGAACTATGAAATGTCTTCTATTGGGAGTCATCAAGACTATGTTTAGATCTACCAAGAACTTCTTAATTCACCATAGTTATTCCTTGCTCAACTGAAGTCTCAAATTCTTACTCATGCTCATCAAATGCATCTTGGACTACCAAGGTTGCTTCTTACTTGATAGAGATATCAAGTTCATCCTTATACTAATTAGAGACATAGTTGACCTCATCATTTCTATATTCCCTTTGAATAGTTGAAAGCCTACTCAACTCCTCAAATTTTTTCATAATGGCATGGAATTGTTGCCACATGTCATCTGCTTCCTCTTGAGGTTCTTTCTCATGAGTGTTTTCTTTTTTTGTAGGAAGAATGGGATGCTCATTAGGACTATCATGTTTTGACATAGATAGAATACTCAAATCACCATCCACATATACAAGATCATCATATCAACCATAGGGTTCTTGAACAAACCACATCATCATAAACCAAATTGTCACCATAAGGGTCTTAAACAAAGTCATCATATGTGACCACGTTATGATGACCTAAATTGTACATGGATCCATTATGAGTGTAATAAGACATATTCAAGTCAATGATATTTTTTTTTTAAAAAGTCCTAGAGTTATAAAAAACTTTAAAAAATAAGTTCCAAAGGATAAATGGTCCAAACATAATCTAACTTGGTCTAAAAGTAGAGTTATATCTCCAAAATGGTCTGTGTTAAAACTTGGTAAAAATAGTCCAACATCAAATGTATAACATAAAATTTATTAAAAAAATGGTCAAGTGGATGAAATAAAACTAAAATTCCAAACTTAGTTATAAATTTTTTCATGCAATTCTAATCTAGGTTGATAGGTCTTTTGGAAAACAAGGCACAAAAGCTAAGCTCAAAATAAACATAACTAGATCTTTTAGAAAAGGCACAAAAGCTATAATTTTAAATAAAATAAGGAAATATATTTAATTTAACAATTTTGAAACACTTTGAGACACACTAGACATTTTTATTTAAACATGAACTTGGTTATTTATCAAAAGACATGAAACAATAGGCATATGGAAGATAGACCACTTCCCTAAATCTATGCACAAAACTAGTTTTTAATTTGAATAAGAAATTAGGCTAAGTTACACAACCCAAAATAGAAATATCTATGTCTAGGACAACATTACACAAGGAATAGGCATAAATAAATCAATGTTTGCATTTTAACTTGTCAAGACTAATTTCAAACTCAACTTTAGAAAAACTAGGCTTCTTTAAAATAGACAACAAGCTAGACAAGAATGAACAATATAACGATAACATATATAGATCCAAAAAGACACACATGGCTATTGGTTTGAAAAATAATTTTTTTGGACATAAGATATCATATATTTAGAATTATTTAAGCAATGTAATAATGTTATCATGATTTAAGTGTATGCAAAATAATTTGTTTCAAGACTCAAAGGCACAAGATTTGGAATGAATTGGGCAGCGTGATGACACCCTTTTTAAAAAAGTGACACACACAAAGGTTTTGATAAAATTACTAAGGCAAAGGTGAGATGCTAAATGGATAACATAACACATATTCAAACAAAGGAATGATGTATAAACAAGACTCATTTTGGATGTGGTATAAAAAATAAATAGTTTAGACTAAGACCAAGTAAGTAAAAAGGATAAAATGAAAAAACTCCTAAGTGTAACATCTTAAATCCTAAAAGTAATAAGGAAGCATCATACTATCAAATTATATCTATGTACTTAGAGGATTTTAATTTGTTAATACAAAAAGTAAAAGTGCATAAAAAGTAGGGTTTTTAGGCCCCCTCTTCTCTCAATAGTTTAGACTGTGACATAGAATTTTGAGCTACTAACCCTGTATCAAAAGTATGTTTGTAGTAAGTGGGGTTGTTCTAAATTATCAATTTTTTCTCATTTCTAGATGGTCCCAAATGTGTTTAACATTATAAATGCAATCATGCCATTTATATCCATGTCAACTAGCTTGTTGTGAAAATGTCTTATCCTTTCATAACCACTACATCCATCACTTGCTTAATGTAGTGCAATGTCCAAGTTTACCCTACGTTTCAAGGTTGATTACCACTAATAGAGCTTATATTAACCACTCAAAAAAAGTGTCCCAATGGTTCACCCTCAATTTATATACCCCACCATAGAGTGGGGTTAAAATTATTATGGGAGATGAATTCCCAAGTCAATGCTTCCATAAAAAACTCATGAGGAGGTAATGAACTCCTATTCACAAGCCAAAATACATGAAAATAAAGACAAGTGAAAATAATTTAGGGTCATTTTGGGGTCACCCAAACCATATGGATTTGGGGAGGGCCTTAGTGACTTTATTTTCATGATTTTGGACCAAAGTGACAAAATACAAAGAATGATAATTTTTTATCACTCAAGTTCCTTAAACGGGATAGGGGAGAGAGCATACATGTGTCACTCATTTTGTTTAAACAAACACTTTCAACCAAAAAAGCATAAAATGAAACACTTATGAGTTTATAACTAATGTTAAAGTTCATTTTATTTTACCAAAATGAAATGTGTTATGATGTTTGATCCCCTTGGCATGAGTTGTTTGAAAAATTTGTAAAAAACTTCAAAAACAACTAAGGCATGAAAAGAACTACGTTTGTTTTAAGCACCAAAGATAGTGTGTAAGATTTAACCATGGTTAAACTTTGATTTTTTCACCTTCAAAATTGAAAATTTTTAGAGGCTTTTCTTGCTTGGAAGCTCAAAAGTGAGTGAGAAAACAACATTTAGAATTTCACTCTTGGGTTTTCTAATTTTTGTCTTAGAGATAGATCATCGTTGATCCACATAGAAATTAATGTCAATCTATAGAGATTGAAATTGATTTGGTAGATTATTAATGTTTATTTCAAAAACACAAAAAAATGTAGGTTTTTTTAATAGAAAAATGGTTAATAAAATGAGCTCAAACCCAAAATATTTAACTGGATCCTATAAGAAATGAGTCAGACAAATAATATTTAGTTTCTTAGACATAAAATGAAGATATAAAGATCAAGAAAAACTCATGTTTGTTTTGTCTCCTCAGTGATCTATTTTTCATTCAGATATTGTGGTCAATTCTAGTAATCAATGTAGATCTAGAAAATTGGTGTTTATCCCTACCAATTTTGAAATAAAATGATGTCGATCCCTAAAACATGTGAGTTGATAAAAATAGAAAGACAAAAAATGAAATAAAAACTTGAAACTTGAAGATTTTTAAGCATCCATTAGAAAAACTTAAAGTAGCATATTAATTTCCTTGGTTATATGGGATGTTTTAGTCCCACCAGGCATTCCAACATGTATACAAGGAATACGTAGAGGGGAGGTTAGTCTTGTGTTAGTCCAATAAATAAAACTCAAATAAACAAACTAAAATTCTATCACATCTAGCCTAGACACTAGGGAGAGCTTAGGTAACAAAACTAAATGAAATAACAAAAAAATAATAAAAGAAACAACTCTTTTACCTTCTTTAGATCTCAAAATGTCTTGTTTAATGGCTTGATCAGCTTGTTTATCAAGAAGTCTTTGATAATGAAGCTTGCTTGGCTCCTTCTCTCCTTAGAACATTGGATTTAATGTTGCTTGGCTTAATATTTGGGCATGGTAAAATTACTTTCATGAGTCTTATAGAGTAAATCCTGCATAATAAATCTACAATATCTAAGCTTAGAAATGAAAGGGTATGGATTTGTATTTATAGCCTTAGGAATTATCTCTCACCCAAGGTGAGTTAAGGTTGAGTTTAGGCTTGGAATGGGTTCAAACTAAACTTAGGTGAGTTAAAACTAACTCCAATTGAGTTAATAGTTGTCATGTAATTATTATTTCCAATTACTAGGCATGGATCTCAAATAATACATTTTAAGATATTTTCAAAGAGCTTGACAACTCATAAAGGCAATGATGAAAGGCTTGGATAGTATGAATTTTGGAATTTACAGTTTTAGATGTTTATTAATTTAAAATGGATAATTCAACTAGGAATTTAATCTTATTTAGCTTATTAATTGATTTTAATTATCACTTTAGCTCTTTCAAGATTTTATATTTGTTCAAGTGCCCCACTTAATAGGTCCATAGGCTAAATTGATAGTTGTGATGCCACAGGGTGATTAGGGATGAATCCATGAGATGTTATTATTGTATATGATATAATACACCAATTAGGGATGTATCAACATGATTATAATCTTTGATGAATTATGCATAAGAAAATTTATGATGTTTAATGATTCCTAGGCTTAATTTGTAATGGTTGGTAGGAATCAGTTTAAAGTTTGGTTAAAAGCTAGTTGTTGCTAGTTTTAGGTGTCTACAACTTAAACCTATTTTGAAAGTATTTTCAAGTTATAGGTACAATAATACATTATTAAATAATGAACAAGGCCATTAATAATTTAATAAGGTAATGATTGAATAAAAATATCTAAACAACATTTGGAAAGCCTATAATGATGCTTCTTTTTGAGAGATCATCCATCAATTATATATGTCAATGAAATTAATGAATTATCCATTTGAAGATGATATGAGGTAAATTAGATATAATTTTAATAGGGTTACCCCAAAGTGATAAAGTAAGGTAAATGGTAGGGTATGAAACAATCGTAATATAAATGGAAAATGAAAATGGCAAGGTAAATAGTTCTAAAAAGGTAAATGCTTCTATTGTTCTTGCTGATGTGGAGATGCACATCCTGATCAACATATGATACAACCAAAATAGTCAATCATGTAAATTTATAACCTACATCTCTTTTGAGTAACTAATCTATCAAAAATTTATTGCATATTAGGACTCCAATAATGTTGTTGTGATCTTCATTAGTCACTGATTTTATCTCCTTCAAATGTCGAGGCAAGATGTCTTCATATCCTCTATAAAGGAAAGTACATCTAGGGATGGTAAGTATGGATAAATATTAGATGATAGGTATAATTTGGTAATATAGAGGTGGATAATAATGTAATGTATAATGGTTGGGTAATAAATTAAGATCAAGATTTTTAGGCACACACATTGTTGTTGATTCCATATTTGACATAACTTTGGTTGTGGTAGGGGCAAAGACTTATAATATGCTCTTGATATGACCACCAAATTTTTATGTTATTTGGGCCTAAGAGTAGTTACCATATGATTATGATATATATTAGAAGCTATATTGATGTTATCTTTGACAATGTCTTTATAAAGTAGTGAAGAATTATTATTCTTAGCTATTGGCACCTTGATGAGGTTTTCACCAATGAAGTTGTATTGATTATCCCATAGCACCTTCAAGAAGGTTTCACTAAGGAAAATTGAATTTGATTATCTTATATCACCTCAAATTAGGTTTCACTAGAAGATTTTGAGTTTAGACTTTGCTTTCCCCTTGGCACCTTTGAAAAGGGTTCACTAGGAGATTAGTCTTCTTCTTCATGAACATGGTCTTGGTCCCTCTGATATTATGTGATTTATATGTCACCATGGATGTATTTCAACATGTTGTGATTTTATTGATCCTAATTAAGACTTGTGGGAGGTGTAATGTCAATATAATGGATAGGTTGGTTGGTGTTAATGGCATGTGGAATGGTAATGGAATGAGAAAAGGAAACACAATCCTCATAGAAGATACTAGGAGAACTTGTGTCGATGCCAAATTAATCATCCTAAAAAACCATGGAAATATCACAACTATATTCAAATTGATCTGAAAGGGATGCTTAGCCAATATTATAATAACCATGAATGTATTTTGATTCTAAAACTGAGTCTGACCCAAAGGACTCTAAATCTGATGTTGAGATTAACATTGATTCTTATTATGATGCTAAATCTAATGTTGGTTCAATAATAGAACCTGACTTTAATGTTGATTATTCATGTAGTGTGGATGATACTACAATGATATATTTTTGAATCTTTGGTATTGGATAAGTAATTACCTATGATGACACAATGGTATCTTTAAAAATAAATTCATCTAAGAAGGGTTTAACATAGACTATCTCATCTAGGTGAAGTCCCTCAAAGAGAGGGAATGGCTCGAGGGTGATTCCATAGAGACTAGTTTTTCAAAGTGAAAAATGTCAAGAGACAATTGTATAAAGACTATCTTATCAAATGGAGGATATTTTAAAATAGGACAATGGTCAAGATAATGATTTATCCAGAGGTAGTTATAATCATTAAGAAGTGGCTCAACAAAGACTAGCTTGTCAGAGTGAGACTCTTAGCTAATGGGTAAAGGATCAAAAGGTGTTTCATAATAGGTTGAATTATCAAAAATAGGTGTTTCAATAAAAAACTCATGGATTTGTTGGTTCTCTTGGCCTTGGTTTATAAATAGTTGTAAAATACTAGTTTTTAACACATCTTGGTCTTTGAATGATGGCTCTTGAAGAGGTAATGATTGGTTATGATTTTTATAGTTACAATAATTAAGAGGGGGGAGGGTTAATCAGTGATGCAATATAATCTAACTTCAATTCTAATTCCTTCAATTATTAACCATTCAACACATACATTCATGAATCATACAAACTATTAACTATAATGAACAAGGAAGATAATGCAAGATCAGACACATCAATTATGTGGGAAAACCCCATGGGGGATAAAAACCACTCTCAATATTGAAAACACATGGAGTAATTTTCCTATAATATAGTACAAAAAAGAGACATTTAGTGAAGTACCTACTTCATAAGGAGAACCCACCCCTAAGTATGAACAAGCATCAACTTGTCCTTATATGTTGAACACCAACACAACACCTATGAAATCAACAGATCCAAAATTTTTATTGACTTTCAATCTTAATCAAAAATAATATAAAACATCTCTATTCAATCCTTCACACTCTCTCAAGCTTTCACACACAAGTAATGCATCCAAAATACCCTCTTAGATCACTCTATACTTCTTCATTCATATTCAATCTTTTACCTTATAAGAACACTATTATAACATAATAAATATGACCTATAGGTCATGTAAAAATTCCTAAATCTGATCTAAACTTCAATCCATCCACCAAGCACACTCACTCTTCACTGTCTTTCACATATCAACTCTAGAAACCATCACCTTTGATTTTGCTCTTTATAGAGTATACTTGTTCATCACCTTCTTGGTCAGCCTTAAGACTTTCCTTAACTCTTAAGGATTATATACCACTAATACATAACTCAATACCACCTCTATATATTGACCATAGCATCCATAGATAACCCTTAAGTAGTTACACCTTTCAATTAGGCCTTAGTAAGTCTTTTAGGTCTCATAGAGACCTATTCACCCCTTTAACACTTCACCGAGCAAAAATAGGAATACAATACCCATTCAAATAATATATGTCCACACCACATGAACCCTAAGACACCCTCAAGTTCTTACATTCATCCTTACTCACCTTTGCATATGTAAAACCTATCAAACATTTGCCTTGTATACTAAAACACCATGAACAAATCAAAAGTCAACTTGTAAGCAATTTTTCACACTGAAGATGGATTGGTCAAACCTCTAAAATACATAAAAATGATTATCATGGATTATAAAACACTCTCTAGTAGATAATTCACCTTGAAACATCTAAACACCATAAAAAAACTCAAACATCCTTCTTAGGTCACTTGTAGAAGATGGTCAAATCCTCAGTTAACTTTAGACTACAATAAATACAAATATACTATCATTCAAACCTCCAAAATATTTTTCATACATTTACATTAAATTTATCTACACCATAATTAAAATAATCTTCCATAAAAAATTATATCTGAAATAATGACTAGTTTTCCTTTGTAAATTCAAATATTTGAATTCTATCAGTCACTTTTCAATGTAAATTTGGCTATGGAAAATAGAGAAATATACTTGAGAATCCAAATTTGAAACATTATATATTTTGATACACACATATTTATAACATATAACTTGGAACATATTATATTGGCACAAAAGTGATCATATCCATGTGACCAAGTCCTTCTGACACTTCCATATGTGTGAATGTTGATGTCAATCTCTTCACTCAACCTGATTATCAAAAGACCAACTAGGCCTAAATGACCACAAGGATGAACCAAATGTAAAAATATAACTTCCATACTCACTCCAATCACTCTTGAAACCTCATAGGGCATCTGTAACATGATCACATTATTAATGACAACCATCAATCTGCCTAACCAAGCAAATACTACAAGCTCTATACATGAGTAATAAGGCACACTTTGTCATTTACCTTATAACATACAAGACACCTAATTAATACTCTTGTAAATATGGATACATCATTAAAAACACCTCAAATATCTCCCCCTTTGTCATTTATGTCAATAATAACACAAGACTATACACATACTCTTTCTTCTTCTGCAAACACTTTCTCCCCATTTAACACAATGACAAAGTGGGCTTACCTACTGATCTCGAGGACATAAAAAAATTAAAAATGTTTTAAAAGACAAAATAAATAATGTAACTCCTTTTAGGGATGATATAAACTCTTCCTATCATTGTGCATACCATTTCTTACCAGATCTTCATAGTCTTGCTCATTGACAACACACCATCTTGACCATGCCCTATTATATGAAGAAGAAACACACAATATCAAGAAAATGGAAATTATCACACCTTAAAAATAATTAAAGGGACTCCACATAAGTATCATAACCTTATAATCCCCTTGATAACATTTAGACCATCTCAAACCATGATGAAACCTCATAGTTATTCTTTAAGTGTTCTCTCATAAGCCAACTCCATGATCATCAATAAATGTTTCAAGCCATAATAAAAACATTAAATATATTTAAAATATAATAAAAAACTAGTATGATAACAATCATACACTATTATTTTGGAAAAAATGACCAAAAAGTTCATTTCTTTTTATTAGCCTTGCCTAGAGGCTTAGTAACCCTACCTAAACCTTGCAGAGCCCATAACTTTCTATGTATGCACTTTCATGGCTTGAAATTTCATATCTAGAGTATAATAATATTTAAACTCATGCATGCCAAAAATTATCATCCAAATATTCCTCTACACCATAGCTCCTTCATAAATTGAACTATCAATTAACCCTCTATTTGCACAAATCCTTTATCATAAGACAAACCATATACTTGTAGATGAATGTATTTTTTTTTAGTACCCTTTAATCCATTTAAATGGATTAATTAGTCTCAAGTATCGAATCCCTTGGGAAGGTCACCAACTCACATGGTGCAAAAACTAGGTCATCATGAATAAATCTAGTCAACTTACCACCTTTTGGTCAATGCCAACTCCTAAAGCTTATCTCAAACTTTAAGGTCATAAATTCAAACTTTTGGACCAAATTTTGAGTTTTGAATCCTATGGGAACCCATAAAACCATGAAATGGTTTTTAGCCATCTTGCCCTTATGTACAAACTGTGATACCTAAGAGGCATAAAAAATATTTATCTTGTATTTGAGAAACATTCAAAAATTGAAACCACCTGGATCACACTTGTATGAGGTCAACACACATTTATATTATTTAAAGTCATCTTGACCACTCATAAATATTTATTTGGCAATTGAAACTAGTCAAACTATGTATGCATGCCCTGTGTACATAAAAGTCACAATGCCAGAATACCTTAGAATGATCATTGAGGATTTATGAAATTTCCTCAACACCTTTTGCACATTTTCATACCAAAACCAATTGTATTCCATGCTTTCTTGGCTTCTTAATCCTCAAAAGCATCAAATTTTCAAGAAGAGTACACATTAGGCAGTGAACACTAACCAAAATGGTCAAATGGAATAAATGGTGATAACTGACTCCTTTGACCAAAATAACACATTAAACCACTTGGAATACAATTGTAAACATCCTCTTCATACTCCATATCAACCTTTCCTTCATTCTTCATGTTTTTTCCTTCTAAACCAAACATCAAAAATTAACTAAAAATGCATTTAGGACCAATGTCCTATAACATAATTCTTAAAGATTTTCACCACAAACCTATGGAGCAATTTCATGAGCATGTTGATCCCCCTTAACCAATGACCTTACATGATCAACACAAGTATTGAAAAAAAATATCATTAATTTTCTACTAAAATGGCATTGGTCTTAAAGACCAATCAATAATTCTACATACTTATGTATTGATTGGCATCTTGTGCATCATTTAGATCATACAAAATTTCAACCACAAATAAAAGATGTCTTCTAAGAAACATAGGTATAGACACCCATATGTCATAAAGGGACTAAATGTACCAAAACTTAGGATACTCCCACATATCCATGCTCTCACTTGACTCACAGTCCTACCTCATCATCAATTTGGCTTTGATTGAGTTCTTAGCTTCATTATTTCCTTTTGACTCAGAGTCCTACTTGATTTTCTTCTCCATTTGGGTAGATAAGGCTTGTTATCTGACAAGGGAACTTTTTACCTATTCTATCATGATAAACAATCCATTTTGAGCCTATTTTTCATTCACCTCCTTAGGTCTCCATTTATTATAGTTCCTTTTATTCATGTTAGGATTGACTTTATTTAAAGTAAAATGCTCACCATTCATGCATAACCTTTCTATGTGACCTACCTCTTGGCACTTGTAGCAAACCATACTTCTTAAGAAAAACTCATTGTTTTTTACCTTATTAGGATAGATTTTTGCAATGTGACCTATGTAATAATAGATGTAGCACTCAAATCCATTCAAACCACTTTATTGATGATTAAAATCATAGCTTCAATCAAATTCATTCCTTGAGGTTCTTCTACACTCTCTTGACCTATGACCAAATTGATTACAGGGGTAACAATAACCATTAAAATTGGCATACCTTATAGTATTTGGTTATATGATAGGATTAGTTTTTAATCTACCAAGACCATAATTTCTTGATTGATTATTAACCTTTAAGGTCTGATTCTTCTTGTTCATATTGTCATTTTCTTTGTCTTTACTAGCATTCTCCTTAGCATGATTAGTCTTTTGATCTAACATCATTTTATTCTCAATATTATTATCCTTATAAGTATCTTAATGGAACCCTAGGCCTAACTTATCATTTGAGGCCTTTTGATTTCTCAATAAGTCATCAAGGTCAACTATACTTTTATCAAATTTTTGATGTCTCAAGCTTGCTCATAGCTTGATCTAGTTTCTCCTGTAAAGACTCTATCTCTAATTTTTATTTGACACATTCTTCATCCTCACTCTTTACCTCTTCATCAAGGGTATAAACCTAAGTTTTAATATGTTTAGTGATATCATCATGCTCCTTGACTTAAATTCTCAACCTTTCTTTAAAGAACCCAATTTGCTCCTCATAAGTCTTGATCAAGGATGCTTGTTTTTTGTTCTTTTATTTTAGAAGCTTCAAATCTTCCATGGTATTCAAATATTTATCTTTAAGAGTGAATTGATCATCTTCTTCCTTTGAACTATATCCACCAAAGAGATCTCTACCTAAAGATCATTCACCTTCATCATCCCAAAGAGCCATAAATAGTGTCTCCTTGTCTTCATCATGAGATGACTCATCATTATCTAATGTGTTTCCTTCTTCTTCAACATATGAGTTACTATCTTATTCATGGTAAAGACTCTTACTACCTTTATATGACTCCTTGTCATTTCTCTTATTGAAGAACTTTATGTACTTGCTAGGAACCTCAATTTTCTTGTGCTCATCCTCATGAATTCCTTATGAGCTTTCTTGTGTTTAGACTTGCCTCTATTTAGACACTTAACTATAAATTACCAACTTTACCACATGAAAAACATTTAAAAGGAAGATTCCCTTTATACTTACCTAATCCTATATTCAATAACCTTATAATAATGGATTCAAGTTAATCCTCATTAATATCAAAGTCTTAAAGACTAAACTTGCTCTTCTTGGATTTTATCTCCTTTATCACTTTGAAGGTTACTTCTTTAGTAGGAGGTCTATTCTCATTGAATCTCATCTCATATTTAGTAAGGATGCCATGTAATTCATCCATCTTCATATGAGTGAGATCATGACTTTCTTATAAAACAAATACTTTTGAATTGAAATCATGGGTGAGAGACTTTAACACCTTATGCACTATAGTAACTTCTTCAATCTCCTCTCCAAGACCTTTGATCATGCTTACTAGCTCATCAACCTTAAGAATTAGGATTCCACAGTATATTCTTCCTTCATTTTGAGGCCCTCAAATTTGCTTTAGTAAGTCTAAAATTTATCCAACTTAACCTTTAAATCCCCTTCATAGATAGTTTTTAATTTGACCCAAATTTCTTGGGTAGACTAAAATGTATCACCTTGGTGAACTTAGCCTCTGATAGGCCACAAATGATAGCAGTCATGACTTTAGAATTGTTCTCACTCACTTTTTTATCAATTGCATTAATTACAGGAGTAGTTGGTGTAGTCTAACCATCCATAATGGATTTATAAATATCAAACCCTAGAGACATGATGTATGTTCTCATCCTTGCAATCTAAAAAGCATAATTATATCCATTGAATAGTGGTGCTTGATTTGTAGAGAAACCTTGCATATGTTGACTTACCATATTGTACCTTAAATCAATTTCAAGTGGTTAAACTTGAAAAGAAGGTATGGACCAATACCAATTATTATAGGTACATTAAATAATATAAGGGGGGTGAATTAATGATGCAAGATAATCCAAATTCAATACAATTCCTTCAATTCTTAACCATTCAACACATACATTCATGAATCATACAAACAATTCACTACAATGAATAGGGAAGATAATGCAAGATCAAGCACATAATATATGAATTATGTGGGAAAGACTCATGGGGGGATAAAACCCACTCTTAATCCTAGAAACATATAGAATACTTGTCCTATAAGAGATCATAAATAAGAGACCTTTAGTGAAGCACATACTTCACAAGGAACACCCACCCCTAAGCATGAACAAGCACCAATTTATCCTAGATGTTGAGCACCAACATAACACCTTTGATATCAATATATCTAAAAATTTGATTAACTTTCAATCTGATGGAGAAATAATTTAAAACACCTCTCTTTAATCCTTCACACACTCTCAAGCTTTCACACACAAATAATGCATCTAAAACACACTCTTTAATCACTCTATACTTCTTAATTCATCTTCAATCTTCAACCTTAATAGAACACTATTATAACATCATAAATATTACCTATAGGTCATTTAAACATTCCTCAATATATTCTTCACTTCAATACATCCACCAATCACACTCACTCTTCACTATCTTTCACATATCAACTCTAGAAACCATCACCTTTGATTTTGCTCTTTATAGAGTATACTTGTTTATCACCTTCTTGGTTGGAAATAATATTTACTTAACTCTTAAGGATTATATCCCACTAATACATATCTCAATACCACCTTAATATGTCAACCATAACATCCATATATCACCCTTAAGAAGCTACACCTTTCAATTAGGCCTTAATATGCCTTTTAGGTCTCATGGAGACCTATTCACCCCTTTAGCACTTCACCAAGCAAAAGAGGAACACAATACCCATTAAAAGCATATAGGTCCATGCCACATGACCCTTAAGACATCCTAAAGTTCATAAATTCATCCCTACTCACCTCTGCATATACAAAACCTATCAAACATTTGCCTTGTATACTAAAACTCTATGAAAGAATCAAAAGTCAACTTGTAAGCAATTGTTCATATTGAAGATAGATTGGTCAAACCTCAAAAATACATACAAATGATTATTAGGTAGTTTGAAACATTTTATAATAGATAATTCACCTTTAAACATGCAAAAAAAATAAATAAAAATTCAAACATCCTTCTTGGGTCACTTGTAGAAGATGGTCAAACCCTTAGTCAAATTTGGACCACAAAAAATGAAAATTTAATATTAGTCAAACCTCCAAATTATTTTTCCTCAATTTACCTTGAATTTATGTACTAATTTTATTTCAACACCACCATTGAACTCATCCTCCATCAAAATTTATAGTTGAAATAATGAGGACATGTTTTCCTTTGTAAATTTAAATATTTGAATTCAATAGTCACTTTTTAATGCAAATTTGGCTATGTATCAAAAATAGAGAAATATGCCTAGAAAGTCAACTTTGAAACATTATATATTTTGATACACACATATTTATGACGTAAAAATTGGACCACATGATCTTGGCATAAAAGTGATCATATCCATGTGACCAACTCCTTCTAACACTTCCACACATGCAAATTATAACATAATCAATCTACTCACTCAACCTAACTTGCCAAAAGACCAACTAGGCCTAAATGATGACAAGGATGAACCAAATATAATCCTAACACTTCCATACTAATTCTAATCACTTTTGACACCCCATATGGCCTCTAAAACATGATCACATTTTCAACATCATCCTTCAACATGCCTACCCAAGCAAATACTACAATCTCCATGCATGATTAATAAGGCACACTTTGTCATTGACCTTTTAACATACAAGGCACCTAATGAATAATGTTGGACATATTAAATAAATTATTGACATCACCTCAATAGTGTTATGGCTCAAATATTGGCATCAATTGTCTAAAGTGGGGGATGGTTGGCAATGGATGATGAATGATCGATGGTTGGATAATGATCTCTTTGGAAATAAGCTCATCTAATATGGGATTAAAAAAGATTGGTTGTTGATCAAGGATATTAACAATGAATTGTTGAGTTTTGATTGCAAAAATTTGTTGGGATAATGAGCTACCATACTTAGAAGGGCTTGGAATGGTAATGGTATAACATTGAAAATCTTGGTTGCTATTGCAAGCCAAAGGATGAGGTCCTAGAATGGTAATGGAAGGGAATTGTAAAGATTGGTTTCTATTATGAGTCAAAGGATGAGGTCTTAGAATGGTAATCATAAGGCATTATGAAGCTTGGTTTCTATCATGAGCTAAATGATGAGGTCTTATAATGGTAATGATAGGGTATTTTAAATCTTGGTTGCTATCATGAGACAAAGGATGAGGTCTTGGAATGGTAATCCTTGGATGTTGTGGAACTTGGTTTATCACATAAGCTAAAAGAGGGTTTGGCATAGGTAGGGGATCAGGTAACATTAGCATTGAAAGGGTGAACTTGGTACATTATTCATCCCAAAGAAGGTATACTTGAATATTATGCTTGAGGATCTTGGCTTTGATTTCTAGATTGAGTATTATAAGGAGGATAAGGATCTATCTCACAAACCACATCATCACTGTATGGGTCTTAAACAAAGTCAACATCTGTGACCATGCTATCATAACTAGAATTGTATATGGCTCCACTATGAGTGTAACAAGACATATCTAAGTCAATGATAAATGTTTCATAAAAAGGTCTAGAGTTATACAAACTATGAAAAATAAGGTCCAAAGTACAAATGATCCAAACATTATCTAAATTGGTCTAAAAGTGGAGTTGTATCTCCAAAATGGTCAATTCTAAAACTTGATAAAAATAGTATAACGTTAAATGTCTTAAATAAATGGTTAAGTGGATGAAATAAAATTGAAATGCCAAACTTAGTTAAAAAATATTTCAAGCAAGTCTAATCTAGATCTAAAGAAACAAAGGTTGTTGGGTCTTTTGGAAAACCAGACACAAAATCTAGGCACAAAAGAAGCACTACTAGGTCTTTTAGAAAAGGCATAAAAGCTTGACTTTTAAACCAAACAAGGTAGGAGATTTAATCTAACAAATTCAGAATACTTTGACACAAACTAGGCATTTGAATTTAAACATGAAATTGGTCATTTGGAAAAATACATGAAACAATAAGCATATGGAAGATAGACCCCTTTTGTAAATCTAGGCAAAAAACTAGTTTTAAAGTTGAATAAGAAATTAAGCTAGGTTACACAACCCAAAAGAGAGATTGATGTCTAGGCTAAAATTATACAAGGTATAGGAAAAAATCAATCAATGTTATAATTTTAACTTGTCAAGACTAATTTCAAACTCACCTTTAGAAAAATTAGGCTTATTTGAAATAGATAACAAGCTAGACTAGAATGAATGGTATAACAACACTAGGTATAGATCCAAAAAGGCACATGTGGCTATTGGTTCTCAAAATCAAAATTTTGGACACAAGGAAATAATTCTTTGAAATAATTTGAGTATCATAATAATTTTATCATGCTTTAAAGGTATGAAAAATGGTTTGTTTCAAAACTCAAAGGAACAAGATTTGGGATTAATTGGGCAGTGTGATGACACCCTTTTCAAGTAAGTGACACACATAGATTTTGATAAAGTGACTAAGACAAAGGTGTGATGCTAAATGACCAGAATAACACCTCTTAAAACAAAGGAGTGATTTATAAAAAAGACTCATTTTGGATGCACTATAACAAACAAATAGTTTAAACTCAAGACCATGTAAGTAAAAAGGATAAAATGATAAAAACACCTAAATGTAATGTCCTAAATCCTAAAACTCACAAGTTTGCATCATACTGTCAAATTATGTGTATATACTTGATCTTGAGAGGATTTTAGTTTGTTAATAAAAAAGTAAAATCACATGAAAATTAAGGATTTTAGGCCCCATATTCTCTTAATAGTTCTCATTATGACATAGAACTTTAGGCTACTCATCTTGCATCAATAGTATACATGCGATAAGTGGAGTTGTTCTAAACTATCAATTTTCACTTATTTCTAGATGGTCCCAAATGTTTACAACACTAAATATGAAATCAAGTCATTTGGATCTTCATCAAATGGTTCATGTGAAAAGGTATTATCCTTTTCATAACCACTACATCCATCACTTTCTTGGTGCAGTGTGATGTTTGATTTGTCCTTACATTCTGAGGCCAATTACCACTAATGGAGATTGTTTTAACAACTCAAAATAAGCATCCTGATGGGTCACCCTAACCTTATATACCCCACCATGGAGTGTGGTTGAAATGATGATAAGAAATGATTTTTTGGGTCAATGCTTCCCTAGAGAACCTATGAGGAGGCAATGAACTCCTACTCACAGACTGAAATGCATGAAAATAAAGACAAGTGAAAAGACTTTAGGGTCATTTTTGGGTCACCCAAACATACAGATTTGGGGAGGGCCTTAGCAAATTTATTTTCATTCCTTTTTACCAAAGCAAAAAAATGCAAAGAATGAATATTTTCGATCACCTGAGTTTCTTAAAGGGGACGGGGGGAGAGCATACAAGCATCACTCATTTGCTTAAATAAACATTTTCAACCAAATAAACATAAAATAAAACTCTTATTAGTTTTTAACTAATGTGAAAAATCATTTTATTTCATCAAAATATAAATGTGTTATGAAGTTTGAGCCCCTTGGCATGAGTTAGAAAAATTTACAAAAAACTTCAAAAAAAACTAAAGCATGAAAAACTAAGTTCATTTTAAGCACCAAAGACAAAGTGTGTAAGATTTAACCATGCTCAAACTTTGATTTTTCCACCTTAAGACCTAAAAATTGTTAGAGGGTTTTCCTACTTAGAATCTCAAAAGTGAGTGAAAAAACAACATTTAGAATTTCAATATTAGGTTTAATGATTTTTGTCTTAGAGATGGATTATTTCTGATCAATATAGGGATCGATGTCCATCCATAGAAATCAACATAAATCTGGTAGATCATCGACATTTATTATAAAAACAAAGGTTTTATTTGATATAAAAATGGTTAATAAAATAAGCTCAAACGTAAAATATCTAATTGGACCTTACAAGAAATGCATTAGATAAAAAAATATGTAAGGTCTTAGACATAAAATAAAGATAGAAAGATCATGAAAAACTCAAGTTAGTTATGTCTCCACAATGATCTATTTTTCACATAGGGATCATGGCCAATTCTAGTAATTAATGTTAATCTAAAAAATTAGCATTGATCCCTACCAATTTTGAAATAAAATGACATCAATCCTTGCAACTTGTGAGTTGATAAAAATAGAAAGACGTCAAAAATGAACTAAAAACGTGAAACTTAAAGATTTTTAAGCATCCATTAGAAAAACTAAAAGTATCATATTAGTCTCCTTGGTTATATGGGATGTTTTGGTCCCACCGAGCATGCCAACATGTGGACAAGGAATACGTAAAGGGGAAATTAGTCTTATGTTAGTATAAGAAATAAAATTCAAATAAACACACTAAAATCCTAACACCTCTATCCTAAACACTAAGGAAAGCTTAGGTAATAAAACTAAATTAAAGCACAACAAAAACACAAAATAAATAACTATTTAACTTCCTTGGATATCCAAATGACTTGTTGAATGGTTTGCTCAACTTGTGTATCAAGAAGTCTTTGATAATGAAGATTGTTTAGCTCCTTCTCTCCTTGGCACCTTGGCTATGATGCTATTTGGATTAATATTTGGACATGGTAACTTTACTTACATGAGTCTTATGGAAAAAATCTTGCATAATAACTCTACAATATCCAACCTTAGAAATGAAGGGGTATGGACATGTATTTATATCCTTAGGAATTAACTCTCACCCAAGGTGAGTTAAGGTTGAGTTTAGACTTGGAATGGGTTAAAACTAAACCTATGTGATTTAAACCTAACTCCAATTGATTGAATAGTTTTCATCTAATTATGATTTGTAATTACTAGGTACGTCTCTCAAATTAGATATTTTAAGATATTTTCAAAGAGTTTGACAATTCATAAAGGCAATGATGAAGGGTTTGGATATTTTGAATTTTGGAATTTGAATTTTTAGATATTCATTAATTTCAAGTGGATAATTAAACTAGGAATTTAATATTATTTAACTTGTTAATTTATTTTGATTATCACTTTATCTCTTGTAAGATTTAATATTTATTCAAGTGCCGTAATTAATAGGTCCATAGGTTAAATTGATAGTTGTGGTGCCATAAGGTGATTAGAGATGAATTTGTGAGAGGTTATTGTTACATATGATAGAATACCCCAATTAGGGATATGTCAACATGATTATAATATATGATAAATGATCAATAATAAAATTTGAGACAATGGTTTATAGGAATCAATTCGAAGTCTAGTCGAAAGATAGTTGTGTCTAGTTTTAGGTGTCTACACCTATTACCTATAAGGCAATGACTAAACTAAGGATTATAATAAAACCATTGTCAATATTTTTAAGAATATTATCAATGATATTGGTCATAATTGGCACTTATATGTATTTAATGCCCTTTGGGCATACCGTACCATATTCTATATTCTAATAGGAGCTACACCCTATTCACTTATTTATGAAACTGAGGCCATTATTCCTATTGAGTTTGAGTCAAATTCTTTCTAAATTTTATTTTAGCACATCATTGATGATTAAGACTACAAAGTAGCTCACTTTTAGGATCTAGACTTACTTGATGGAAAATGTTTAGTCACCTTGAACAATATTTAGGCATATCAAAACTAATTAAATGGCCAATACAATATGCATGTTAAACATCATGAATTTGAATTTAGTGACCTTGTATTAAAATAGAATCAAAAGAATGTAAATGATGAAATAAATAAAAAAGGAAAGTTCTAACCAAACTAGTTAGGGCCCTATGTAGTTATTACTAACTATGGTTCTGGAGACTACATGCTCACCACAACAGAGGGAGATGAACTTGATGAACCAATGAACATAATGCACCTCAAACATTTTTATGCTTGAGAAACTCAAATTATTATCTACAAATATCCTTTAAGTTATGCCACATTATACCCATTCTTTGTATTATACCCATTTATCATTCTACCATGCCATTAACCCTTTGCATACTAGTTATTTTTATGTAACCACATCTATCATGTTTGGCCTTAGTTTCAATTCATTTGTACTTCAAGCACATTCCATAGTTGATGATAGATTTAGTTCCAGTATTTATTTTAAAATTAAATGTTTGAATGGAACTATATGATAGTAGTGTGATCGTGGCCTTGGCAATTACATCCTTTATTTGTTGTTACATTCCCACCTCATTCTACTAATTATAACTACCCATGGGAAAATTAGTGACACTAACCCTTGGCCATTATTTCCTAATTATAATTGTCTATGGGAAAATTAGGCAAAACACCTTTACCATGTATTATCGCATCACCTTGCCATTACTGCTACCATACCTTGTCATTTATCTATACCTAAACTTGCTGGTACTTACTCAAAAAACTTTTGTGTAGGAAAATCTATAGTGACTTGAAGTCATGCTAGACTATGTAGGCATTGATTGATTCATATTAAGGTCATCTCAGTCACCATTTTTCCATGCTCTCATCATTTTATGAGAAATGTAAGGTTGAAATCTCTCACTATTTTATGAGCAACCTAAGCCATGCTCTCACCATTTTATGAGTTGGACCCTTTTTTATCTTGTAAATCTTGATTAAGTTGAGACGCATAGAAAATTCCAAAAACACTTGAAATGATTTGAAAACCCCAAAAAATTCATAAAAAGACCTAAAAAAATCTTAAAAATCACAAAATCATGAAAATAGGCTTAGAAATTACATGTAAGATATAAAGCCATCAATATTTTATAGGATGGGCAATTTTATTTGTTCAGTTTCATTTCTAGACCACCTTGGTATTTTTCCTCTCATTTATAAGAGAACTACATTGGCTTGAGGTTTGCATATACTATGTAGGTATCACTTGGATGCATGAGGTATCTTGGGTTAGCTCGGCCACACCTTCCTTTATTTTTTGACTACTTATTTAACCTAAGGATCTTGGGACTCCTAACTATTTCACAAGTAACCACTTATTATGTAGTTTCCTCATCCTTATTAACCCTTAGCCATATGTTCTTGTTATTTTACAAGTTAATTTTGTGATCATTATGTGTTTGAACTCGATGCACTAATGACCACTTGAATTTTATTATGCTTCACCATTTTGTAAGTACTTTTCATTTGAATTCTCTCATCATTTTGTGAGTAACTATTGCCTATACTCTTGCTATTTTGCAAGCTCAATCTCATTCCAAGCCTTTGATGTAGTAGATACTATGAATTATCAATTTAGTTCATTTTTGAATACTCATATCTTAAATTTTAGTATGGATTAGCCTAAACCATACTCTCACACTTATGTGATTTATTTGTGTTGACATGTTCATGATTGTGAATGTCATCCCCCTATTTTCATACGCACTCATTGTTTTGTGAGATCATTCCCATTTTCCTCTATAAATCATTCATATTTTTATATCATTTATTTTCTTCTATCCCATATTCTAGGAAAACTACATTTGGTCTGAAGTTGACGTTAGATCTTGCATCTATGGAACTATGTAGGAAATGTCCACTTGCCTAATGTATTTGGAGTCAACTCAGATACCCCTTCTTTTTCTTCTATTCCCTCCATTTTTGTTTGTTTTGTTTCATTATCTCCTATAGCCTAGGGGCAATGTTTGTCATATTGTTTGTGTCATTTTTCCTTATAGCCTAGGGGTAACCTTGTGTCTTTTTGTTCCTGTGTTGTTTTACATGTGTCATTACTAACTAGCTTAGGGGTCACCCTATTATCAAGAGTAACATTGCTATTACACATACACGAATAATGTGTTTTCTATTTGTACTAACATTATGATTAATCCTTATTTGTGTATTATTGTTTGTTTACCTTAGCTTGTTTGTTTTTGTGTGTTTAGAATAGTTTGTTTATTGTTCTTTTCTTTGCTTTGGATTGTTTAGCTATTTGATTGTTTTGTTCTATTTGTTTATAGTTTTGTTTGTTTTATTTTTTTGATTGTTTATTTTATGTCTTTGTTTTGTCTTGTTTACATTGTTTTTTAGTTTATGATTATTTATTGTGTTATTTATTTGTGCCATGTTTGTTTATTTATTTATTTTTGCTTATTGGTGTTTTTTTTATGTGTTTTATTATTTTGTTTGTTTATTATTGTTTTGTTATTGAATATTTGTGCCTCTTTAATTATTTTTTAACATTTTGTGTGTTTATTTGTTTATCAGTGTTTTATTTATTGGTATTTTGTTGTTTGTTTATTTTATTAGTTTTGTTTGTTTATTTGTATTTTATTGTTTGGGTTTGTTGTTTTTATTTATATTTGTAGAGCTTTAAGGTGTTTGTGTATTTTTTGTATATTTTTCTCTATTTTTCTCTATTTATTTATTTCATTATTATTTGTTTATTTTATTTTCCTTTTTTTCCAGTTGCCATAATATTATTACATTTTATTTTCACTTAAGTATTGATTATCAATATCATGTATTTAGGTTGTGAATATTTATTTTTAGTCTTATGCTTGGTTTATTTGTTATATTTACATCTTAGATGTGATTATTCATATCTTATTCCTAGGTTGTTTATATTTACATTTAAATTAAGTTTTCCATGCTTAGGGTATATATTATGCATTTTAGATATTCATAACTATAATGCATAATATCACAAGCTAAAGTAAAAACTAGACACATAAATACTATCACAACAATACAATGGTAGTAGTTCTCTAATATATCCAACCAACCAATTACCTAAACACATGCCTGAATCTATGAGTAATAAACAAGAGTAAATATGATTTATTATGTGTTTATACAGACATGCATCTTTGAATAATCATATATATGAGTCATAAAACATAATCAAATGATAATCAACATAGAAAATCTCATAAACATGGCATAAGTAGTAAATGAATAGAGTATACATAAGTATAAACATCAATAATGTTAAACATCCATAATGCTAAGCAATGTTAATCATGATAATAAATATGAAATTATATGTATATCAAGAATATCATATACATGTACATCAACCTCGAAGGACCCAAAATTGGATGCCAATATATCTTAAATGTCATATACATAATAGATATATAGCTATCACAATGGTGTCTCAAAATATATTATTATATTGATAAAATAAATATAATGCCATATGCCATAATTATGACAAAATGATAAAAATTCCAAGGTCCCTATTCTCAACTCTAGCTTTGTGTATCCATGGGACCTATAGCTAGAGGAGGCCCTGGTGTCCCTGATGGTGCTAGTAGTGGTGGTTGTGGCTGATGAATAAACTAATATAAGGCACCTGTCACATGAGTCTTAGTTTAAGACCAACCAGATCTGTTGTCTATTCTCTTGCATCTTAGATTTCAAAAGTAGTAACAAGTTAATCCCTAGGCATGGTAGAATCATAGGCTCTATGATAATATGATGCCTCATCCTTGGCCTAAAGGCACTCCCCAACCATCTGTGAGAACTCAACATGTGTAATGGCTCCCTGAGCTACATTTCACTCCCACCTAAGGCTATTAATGGTATCCAATACTTGATCTCCCTCACTAATTGCATGATGTCTCTCTATCATGAGCTATCCCTGAACCTAAACCAACTTGTCTATCTTAACCTTCAACTAGGATATATCTAATTGAAGTAGTGTCATATCCTCAACTCATATATCTAAGGTGATTTAAAAATCAATCACCTACCACTATAAAACTATAATATCTTACACCAAGGTAATGATATACTACTATAGTATACTAGTTTCTCAGCCCACTAGAGCTATTTTGGAAGGCCCTTCCTATCCTAGATCCACCTATGCACCCAAAATCCTTGCCTGGACTAAACCAACTTATGCAATTCTAACAACTACCATGATAGAATCTAACACCATCAAATTATCCCATCATCTCTATCTTCATCTCCATTTCCATCCCCATATCTCCTACTATCTTCTTTATCTACACCATTCTCATCATCATCCTTGACCTTACCATCAGTATCCTACTAGGTTCTACCACTGCCACTTGATATTTTGGCCTCCGTCTCCTTGATATCTATTGACAAAATTTGACTTCAAGGTCAAATTTAGACCCCTATAGGTAAAAAACATGGTTTTTAGATGTTTTATGTGTCTAATATTTTTTTATAGGGTATTTTATAAGTCTTTTGATGTAATTTAATGCCACTATAGCCTTGATCATGGTCTAATTACTCTATATGTCACTTTGAGTCATTTAGAAGGATTTTAGGGGTCATAAATATAAGTGGAATGATTTTAAACATGCCAAAGTTTCCTAATTTCATTTCAAACATCCAAAAAATCATATTCCCTATTAATAATATCAATCTCATCTAAAAATTATAGGTTATCTAACTAAAAATCAAGTAATCAACTGAAAAAGAGGAGTTTGGCACTTGTACGACCCATGAGGGAAGGTGACACATGGGAGAAGGTCATGGAATGTATATTTATCTTATTTAGACTCAAATACACATTTAAAATGCTTTTTAAGTTCCATTTTTGAGCTAAAAGCATTCTACTCCTTCTTTACCTTTTTAGACACATAAAAGTGGTCAGTAGGTTTGTGATTAGTATCACCAGTTGAAGAGGTTTCAAACCAAAAAATTTTGAGAGGTGAAATTAAACTATAAGAGATTAATTTAAATAATAAGAGTGTAGGAATTAATTAACCATGATTTATGAACCATCTATAACAAGTTGACTATGTTTTTATACACACTATTTCCTCTACCCTATAGGTTTTTCTATAATTTGGACAAGTTCATACACTCTAGTTGGTGATGTTGGCTCCAAAAGATGTTGGATATCTTATAAAATGATCTTAATTATTGGTTTCATGTTTCATGGTATTTTGATAAGTAATTCATCTCATGTTGTAGGAAGATGTCACCATGTGAGGTCTTAGTCAAAGTTTTCCTTATTTGTATAATGTTGGTTCCATGTAGAGGTCTCATGTAGATGGAATATGGTGTCCCATAGGTATTAAGGCCATATGATCACCTCTTTTCATGTTTAGTTTCATCACACCATGTTTGAGAAAATACTCAATCTTGTCTTTCTCATAGTCAATCCTTCACTCACTCTTACTTGCAGTCACATGTATGGGGCTTGCCCAGCTTGTTCATGGAGTTTTAATTAGGGTGCATTAGTTTTTTTAAGTCATTATGAGTTGAGGAGAGTTAATTTTTATGTTTTAATAAATTTAAGTTTATTTTCAAGCTCATGCACCACACCAAATAGTCACTAGCTATCCATGTCTACTCTGTAATAAGTGTTTGTAAGAGGTTTTCACATTGGAATATATGTTTTAGAGATTATCTTATTATTTATTTAATGAAAATCATGCATGTGAGGTATTGGAAATGATTTTAAGCATGTTCATGAGACCATCCATCCACATATTTTGATTCATTCCATGCTCACTGCCTGCATACAACTCAATCACACCTACATGAGCCTCCTTGATGATGTCATGCTTAGATGGAAAGTTTGATAGATGTTTCAATCTCTTATATTTCTAAGAGTACATTGGAAAGCTTGGTAAGGGCCTAGGATTGATCACTAATATGTATCTCTTGCTCATTGTCCAAATTTGTATTTACTACCTGTGTATGTGCAAATGCCCACCTACAGGTGGTACCATAGAGCCATAAAGGCATTTACACAAAAGGTTAGAATATGGTAAGGCCTCCTCTTAAATCCTAACATGTTGGTTGATCATGACAAACCTGTTTGAGGTGTTAAAAGGGAAAAAATGTATAAATCATTTTGGAAGAAATAAGGACTAGATTCAAGGATATTTTCCCCAAAAAGTGAAAATAGAGATCTAAGTAGGGTTTTTTTAGTGGCAAATATTTGTTAATTCATGAATATTCCATTTTTAAGATTTTGGTTTTGGTAAATTTTTAGGGTTAGCAGATGGGATCAGATCACCAAAATTTTGGGGATACATAGTCTTTGGGGGTCAGCTCACCAACCCTTTACAATAATATATAAGATTACACTTAAATTCACTAGATATATATAGTAGATTTCCTAAGGGCTTGATCTATACCAATTAAGGGAACAAGTAGAACCATAACTAGAGGAGCATAAAATTGAAAAATAGTAGCATTAGCATGCTACTCATCCAAACCATCTAGTTCCATCACTTGGCAGATTCATTTGGCCTAGCTATTTAGCATAGCTACTTAGCTCAGCCATTTAGCTCGGTCACTCAGCCCAACTATTCAGCTTGACTAGTCAACCTAACTATTTAGATTAGTCACACGGCCCAACTGTTTGGCTTGATTAATCAACCCAACCATTTAGCTTAACCATTTGGATCAATCATTCATATCAACCACTTAACCCAAACATGTCTTAGCTTCTCAACCCAACCATTCAGTTCAACCATTTGGTCCATATGTTTAGCTCAACCATTTATCTTAACCATTGACCTCAAATATTTAGTTTAACTATTTAACTTAGACATTTGGTTTAGTCATTTGATTCAACCGTGCCACTATGATGTTTATGGTAAAAAACATTGGTAGAGAATTTTCCATCACCCTCAGAGGATTCACCATGCTAAAAAATCAAATTTCTCTAGATTTGCCAAATAAATCTAATAGTTTTTTTGATAGGTACTCTTAAAATGAACCCTAGATCCAAGCCATTTTGTATATATCTTGTAACAAGTTCAAAAAGAGTTTTGAGGAATCATAATGGCCATATATTTTATCCTCTAAAATGGATAAGAACTATGTTAAAGATAAAGCCAAGAGGATTGATGGAGCTTGATTGTTTGGGGCCTTAAAGATGTTTTTTTTAAGTACTAAAACCCTACATTTATATTTATAAGACTTGAGGTTTAAGTGACCATTGATATCCTAAAGATTAAATGGAACATACTCTCATGTGTGGAATGGCCCTATTGATGGAGTGGTGTATAAAAGATCATGAAGATCATTAGTATGATGTTGATGTATAGTGTTTCAAGCTTCATGGACACCTATAGGTGTCCTTTCATAGGAAAATGTCCACCTATAGTTGGGTAGGTAGATATAGACCTAATCATGGTGTCTTGGTGTTGATTTATCCCATTTAAGGTGAATATAGGTATGAGCAGATGCTAGGTGACTTTCAAGATTCAAGAAAGGTAGTCACACATCATGAACAAGGCCACATTAGGTAAATGTGCACCTACACAAATCAAAGAAGCAAGGTATCATAGTCAAGAGAGAGAAATCAATTTGGTGAGCTCAAAGTGCATGTAAATATTTTTAGTCATATAAAATGTGCAAATTGCTAAATTGAGTGTGGCTTGTGACACAACCCATAGGTCCCTCTTGCTTGCTCTCATGACCCTCATAGGCATATTTTCATTGATTTTCAGTCATTCATAGCCTCCAAATAGTGATTCCACCTCCTCTGAGTAGCATTTTTAGTGAATATTCCATTCCCTTAGGTCCCATTCCTTCAATACTAAAGTGCATGACTCAGAATATAGTGCCAAACCCTAGGGTGTCCGTTTTTGATGATCTTGTCCAAGTGCATTTTTACCACCAACAGTTAGTTTATTTTAATTTTTATCCTCCTTATCAGCCTAACATGAATAGATTCAATTGATTACCAATAGATACCTATAAATTCCCATTCAAATTTCATTTATAAGAGGTTGGAAATTATTACAAAGAAAACAAAAATACAAGCAAAACCACTAAGGCAATCTTCCCTATTCTCTGCATATAGCTAGCCAATACTACTTTAAGCTTATTAAAATATTTACACCAATCCCTAGCCACCTCAATAACATCAATTTTAGTATTTTTCATCTTTATACACACTATTTAATAAAACATATCAAGTGGGAGAACCACATATGGATTGATACCTCTTTGGAGTATTGGTATGTAGGTAGCATGCCCACACAAGGGGTGTGGATAAACGTTTAGTGAATATTACACACACTTACCCCTCCATATTTCCAAAATTTTGTAAAATCATAATTTATTCTATGGTTTTAATACTAAACCATCTCTACAAGGGCTTCTGTGGACATCCAACAATCAAAATTTCATAGGTAGGCTCACATAGACACAATGAATAAAACCTAGAAATCTTAGGTCTCTTAGACAACAATGGTAAAATAGGACTATATTACTAGAAACCAAGGTGTCTTATTTCAAATCTTATATCCAATCATAAAACACAAAGGCAAAATCCTAATTTGTAACACTATCCTAGTCCTGCACAGTGAATTCTAGACCCTGTAATAACCATCTCGGTTAGTTTCCAACTAAGTCTTATTTTCTCTCCCTTATTAATATTTTTTAGAAAGATTAAAATTATAAAAATTATTAGATTAATTATTACCATATTATTTACTAGTTTAATTAACTCAAACCTTTAATGAAATTAGGAATAATACTCCAATATTCCCAAAAAGGTTAAATCATTTGGTGAACCCGACTTACTTTGCACATAAAAAACCCTATAAACCCTAAGGTAAATTTACTACTGATTTTTCCTATATTTTTTTGATTTTTTTCTTGTATAATAAAATATAAATTATAATTAAAATTTAAATTTTTTTAGTAATTTTAAAATAATTTTCTTTCAAACCCTCATTACCCAAACTAGGTCCTAGTATTTTCTAGTATTTTTCCTGGTTTTTTACTTACATAAAAAAATCATAAATTTACATGAAATTTTAAAATTACTTATTAATTTTAAAAATAATTTCATTCAAAACCCTAATTTCAGGTATTAGCTCTTATTTGCTTTTTGAGGTATCTCCTTACATATTTGTGAACTTCATATCCTTTTATGCACTTTTTAGTTTATTATTTTTAGGACTTTACATTTCCTATATTTATTACTTTAATTCCATCTCATATTGTTTATTACAAATTATTTCAAAAAATTAAATCAATTTTCAAGTTGTTTTTCTACTTTAATAATGTCCTAATACATTGGTTTTGATAAAATCGATAAAAGGGAACTTCAAGAACTCTTAACTAAACACCCTGACATGAAAGATGATATGGTTAAAATAATACGAGTAAAAAAAAAAGTGAAAAATGGTCAATATTCTCAAACCATAGAGAACCAGTTGAAAATAACACTATAGGGGAAATTATGTCTCAAAAGCCCCCTATAATAGCCCAACCTTCCTCTATACCACCAGTTACAACTAATACATCTTTGTCTCCTAATGTGGAAGCCCTTGTATAAGAGGTAAAATATCTTCAATCCAAGGTTATACATCTTGATTAAGGTGATTATAGACCTACATAGACCTTGGATTCTTTTACTCTATTGCATACACCATTGACACATCATAATGTTTCTACACCCTTACCACAAGGTTTTGTTCAACCCAATCTCACTCTATATGATGGCAAGAGTGATCTAGAGACACATTTGAGAAATTTTTATGAAACATGCTTAGATTATTGGCCAAATGATTAGTTACTTACCAAGTGATTTCCATGGAGTCTAAAGGATTATGCTTTACAAAGATTCTATAGTCTACCAAATCAATCAATCAATGCATTCAATCCTTTAGCTAACATGTTCTTATCTTATTTCATAATTAACATTGGTGATAAGGTTTTATATGCACAAGTTGCACAACAAAAACAAAGGTCAAATGAGCATACCATAGATTATATTATTCGATATAAGACTATTTTGGCTAAGATGACTAGCCTCATGGCCAATCAAGAGTTACAATATCTCTTCAAATAGAGTTTCTTACCATATTTGAATGAATCAATAATGTTTAAAAGGTTCTCTTCCTTCACTAAGTTATGTCATACACTAAAGGAAAGGGAAGTCAAACTTATTTCAATGGGAAAAATCAAGTACACAAGTATATCAAAAACAAAAAACAAGAGTAATAATAAAGTCCTATACAAAGTCAAGGTCAATGATAATAAAATTCAAAATTAACCTACAATAAATGTATCTTTCAACCCCCCGTAGCATGTGGTTTTATCAACACCTCTTTGGTGAACCTTTACCAATCTACCAGTTCCTCTAGTTAGAGTTTTACAACAGCTTTTTATAATGTAATATCATATATCTCCCTTCTATTTGGGAAGTTGATGAAACAAATCCTCTTCCATGAGGATATGATCAACATTAATTTTGTGAGTTTCACAAGGCACTAGGTCATAAAACAAAAAAATGCATCAATTTGAGACACAAGATACATGACTTGATATATGGAAATGTTATTGATCTTGGCACTTTAGTTAAGCCTCCTAAAGTAAAGCAAACACAAGATAAATCTTTGAAAATATTCTTAGATCTTTTTTTGTATCATTCTAAATAAGAGGCAAGGGACACATCAGGGGTTTACCATATATATCATGCACATCCCCCATTATATAAATACAAGACACCTTCAATTGAGCTACATCCTTTGAGAAACATGATTGGTGTATATAATTCTAGAGTTATAGATAAACCTTTCATCTCCTTATTAGAGTAAGAAATTGTTGAGGATGATTCAAATTATCATGCACTCTTTATTAGAGCTTACATTCATAATCATTCTACTCATAGTGTTCTCATAAACAATATATCCATTATGAACATGTGCACTATGACATTACTACAACATTTAGGATATTTAGAGTAAGATATTACCTTGATAGACATAGTTATCAATGGATTCAATGGGCATGTATAGAGTTCATTGGTTGAGATTATACTTCCTATATATGTTGGTCCAACACATGTGGTCACTCTATTTACTATTGTTCCCAGTGAAGGAGTTTTTGATATGTTACTTGGTTGACCATGGATTCAAAAACTTTGAGCTATACCTTCTATAGTTCATAGATGCAAGAAATTCATTCATGATAATTAGGTTATTATAGTTTGTGGAGTTTCATATGATTTATCACTCCCTATTTCAGAGCTACCTACTATTTTGTAGTCACTAGTTTTAGTTTCACAACCAATTTTAGTTTCTCCACTAGTTACACTTCTTCCTCTAGTTTAAATTTAGACATAATTGAGGCCTCTATTACCATCATAAAGAGTTTGTACACTTCCATAAAGGTATCTTTTAGAGAAACCATAGTTTCAAAATTCTAGATAGCTTCCAACTAGAGTGTTCATACCCAAGGTAATATCATTAAGGTCTCATGCCTCTACACACATAGCACATATTTAGAGGGTTTCTCATACCATTAGATGGGTCCTTGAGAACCCTATAGTTTCATCCACTTCTTAGAGTTACAAGGGGACCCCACAGTTGGTTTCAAATTTATAGATTTTAGAGCATTTATAGAATACATAGCTTTTAGAGCCACTATATTAGCCTTTCCATCATGCTTCATGATCATGCACGATCACTCTCATTGATACAAGACACCATTATATAGAGTCTCCCATGAGACTCATCAGTTAGTATCATCTCTTCTCAACCTTATTTTTACATATTTTCCTTTCACTTGATTATACATAGTTTAAAATTTCAAAATCCAAAAACAATCAAATAATTCAAAACATAAAAACATTTAGATTGTATGCATTATCCATGCTTTACATTTATACTACTATGTTAGACTTACATTTGATATTCTATGTTATTATTTGTTGATTTATCTAAAATTACCACGCTTCAATTGATATTTTTTGAGTGTGTGTAATGACATTTAGGTCCTTGATTACTTCACTCTATCCATTGAGGGTGCATCCTACTTCTACATTCAAGACATACATTGATATATCTACCCACTAGGGCATCTTCTACATGACTACACCATCCAAGTTATGTCATTCCTACACCACACATTATAGTTATCATGTTGATATATATTATTTACTAACTTACATAGATTACTCTATCAACACTCATTAGTATATAACACTTATGTATTTCTTAGCAGATACCTATTCTTGTACTCCATGTCTTACATACTTTCACTTCTTGCTTTGATTAGTTAGATGCAATCATATTTATAGTATTTACATGCTTTCCTTTCTTGATTTGTGTAGCTAGATGTGATTGCATTTCTTAGTTTTTAATTATCTCCTATATGTGCCTTAAGATATTTGCCAATGTCCTTTGATTCTATTTTTGTGTGTGCCTTAGGACATTTGCCAATGTCCTTTGTCTATACTCTTCTATGTGATTGTGGATTTCATAATAACCTTGCTTATTTCATTTGTATGTATATGTGTATGTGGCATTTGAATATGCCTTGTATGCTTACTTTCCAATTTGAGTGAAATATTCCCATGTCCCTTATTTGCTTGATACCTCGGCCACTCTTGTATGCTTCTTGCCTTGTATGCTTGTTGCATGATCGATTTTTGATTGTTTGTAATGCCATGATCCACATCATGCATTATATTTATTTCTTGGATGCCATGATAGACATCATAATCCATCCCTCCTTAATATCTAACAAATAACAACTAACTAGACTTCTAGTTTCAATTTAGTACATTGTACATGCTATTACATTGTTATATCTATCTAGGCATACCCTTGTTGATATAACAATCTCTCATTACAAACCATGCTATATATTGAGATATCTTGTCGGTTATAAGTTCTATATCATGTATATTTATAGGATAACACACTTATAGGACTCTTTCTTTTGAGGGTAGTCATTATATGTTCTTCATTCCTACCCTAAAAAGAGGGGGCAATAAATAGGGGTTTTGTCAAAGAGATCAAATTTCTTGATGATTGAAAATTCATCTTTCAAAACACCCAAAATAGCATCTAGAATTCAAACTAGGTAGAATAGACTAGGTAAATAGTGAAAATGATATAATTGTCATTAGAATTAGCCCAAGAAAATGGCATCAAGATTAGACTATAGTGCCAGATAGTAGGGTGTCTATTTTTGATTCTCCTATCTAAACAACAAAAAAAATAGTTTTTCTAGAAACAAGAAGAAAAATAAGTTTAACTACAATTTTGCACATATAGACCAATTTAGATATAGTAGTTTTAGTATAATTTTTCTCAAATAATTTAGATATAGGGGGTATCATACACGGCATGATGTCTCTCACTTCTAATTTCAAATAGGGTAGTTGGTATAACTTCTAGATCAGAATCCATGTTATAGACATCAGTGATTGGGGGTAATGTGTGAGACACATTTGTCTTCTTTTATTTCTAAGTTTAGCATATTACCTATGCATTATTAGTAGTTACATGACTTATTCCATCTATAGGTGGTTGGCATAATTTTGGAGTGGCTTTCATACAAGCCTAACCTCTACATTTTAGAATGGCTTTTATATAATCCTAGTGCCCAGTTTTAGAGAGGCTTTTATACAAGCCCAATATCTACCTTTTGGAGTGGCCAAGAGTGGCCTAATTGCTAGCATACATTTAGATATCTATGGACACACTGTTAGATTATAGAGCATTCATGAGATTCATAATCCATCTCATATGACGCACATATTATATAGGTATCAGTTCATTGCTTCACTTTATAAGGCAATGATGGAGCTAAAGGACTAGATAGCCTTTGTATTATCGAGCCACCTACTTATAGGGATTGGACACATAGTCTAAACATTGAATAACACATACATGATCACATAACTTCACTTAGTAGGTGATGATGGAGCTAAAGGACCAACCTTTGAATTCTTGAGCCACTCTTAGGGAATTGACCACTCAACTCTATTCATGATATTAATCTTTATACAACATCATCCAACATTACTCAACATCACCTAGCATCAATTAACATCACTCAACATCACAATAGGTTTTGTATTGGTCTTCAATCTGGTGAGGAGTATTCATTATTTTCTTTTCCTCTCTCTTACCCAGTTTTGTAAGTTCTTATTTTAGATATAGCATAACTAGTAAGCACTGATCTACTTTTTGTTTTATTTTGCAGATTCACACTTCACAACATGATCTCTCTACTCATAGCTTCATGACATTTACCATTGTAGGTAAGTTTAGGTATGCTTTATATCTTTCCTTTATCCTAGTATTTTGCTTTTCTAGATTACTAGAATAAAGGGGGGCAAATGCAGTCATATAAAATGTAAAAATTGGTAACTTGAGTGTGGCTTGTGACACCCAACCCATAGGTCCCTCTTGTTTTCTATCATGACCCTCGTAAGCATATTTTCACTCATTACAAATCATCCATAGCCTTCTAGATAGTGATTACACCTCCTCTAAGGTAACATTTATAGTGATGATTCCATCCCACTGGGTCTTATTCCTTCAAGATTATAGTACCCAACTTAGACTATATCACTAGACCCTAAGGTGTTCATTTATAACACTCCTATCCAAGTGAATTTTTACCACTAATGGTTAGTTTCTTCTAGTTCCTATCCTCCTTCTTATCATCCTAATGTGAATACATTAAACCCGTGACCAACATATCCCTATAAAATCCCATTCAAAGTTTTTTTTATAAGGGGTTGGAAATTATTACAAAGCAAGCAAAAATACAAGAAAAACCACTAAGTTAATCTTCCCTATTCTTTGTACATAGCTAGCCAATACTAATACAAGATTATTCAAATCCTTACACCAGTCCTTAGCCACCTCAAGCACATCTAGTTTAGCATTTTGCATCTTCATACACACTATTTCACAAAGCACATCAAGTCAGAGAACTACATATGTCTTGATCCCTCTTCAAAGTATTGGTATGTAGGTAGCATGCCCACACAATGGGTGTGAATACATGTTCAATGCATCTTACACACACTAACACCCACACCCCCCCCCTCTTTCCCAAATTTTGTCAAAGCATAATGAAGTATAAGGTTTGAAGACTAAACCAACTCTACAAGGAGTTTTGTAGACATCCAACAACCAAAATTTCATAGGTAGGCTCATACATACATAATGAATAAAACCCAAAAATTTTAGGTCTCCCAGACAATAGCAATAGAAGAGTACTATAGCATTGGACCCTAGGGTGTCCTATTTTGGTGTTCCTATCTAATCATAAAATAAAGGCCAAATCCTGATTTGCAATACTATCTTAGTCCTACACAGTGAATTCTAGACCCTGCAATAGTCATCTTAGTCAATTTCTAGCTAAGTCTTATTTTATCTTCCCTATTACTATTTTTAGAAAGATTCAAATTACAGTAAAATTATACAAATCAGTAGCTTAATTATTGCCATATTATTTGATGGTTTAATTAACTTAGACCCTTACCAAAATTAGGAATAATACTCTAATATTCTTAAAAATTTGAATCAAGGGTACAAAGAGAGTTGAAATGATGAAATGAACCTATGAGCACCTTATTTAATACCATGATGACGTTCATAATATTTTTATTGTGTAAAATAATATTACATATACTCTTTAAGGTCCTATATGCACCTACAACTTAGTGCTTAGTCTTAATGAAGGTAAAGAGATGAGTATTCTAAGGAAGAGAAAGGAGGTTTGAAAATACCTTGAGAATGATTCATGATATGTCAAGAATGTTTTTTCACAATCTCTAAGACTCCTTTCATTTTGACCATCTCCTCTTCATACTAACCCAAGGATGACAATCCATACAGTTGCACTAAGGGACTCATGTTGCTCAATGGGTAAGAATGAGGAATCTAATGGAGAAGAGTGTTTTTGGGTGAATTTTAAGATTATTAATCATTAATTTAAGGTAGATAACATGTTTAATAATAATAATAATCACATATTATTTATCTTGGAGAGGTCATTCTTAGGTGGAAGTGAAAAATGCAAAAAATAGTCCTTTTTAGAGGCCTTTTTTGGGAAAATTGAGTTGGTTAGGTGCCTAAATGGGAGATTATAACTTATTAATCAGGTAAAAATATTAATTATGACCTAATAAAACTTATAAAAACTTTAATTTTCCTTGAATATGAGGGTTATATCCCACTATTTTGTCTCAGAGGTCAGCCAGTCAAGAAAATCAAGGTTTTAACAAAATAAGCAAATGAAGCTAAAAAGGGTAAGAAACTTGATATAAAACTTTTTGAACCTCAAGGAACATATTTTAAGGTGTATATATTTTTAATGGGTTATATTAAACACTAAATCAACCTCAAAACTCTCAAAATGATCAAAACACTAGTTGGTGAATGAGAGGAAGAAATGAGGAGTGATTGGAAATTTATGTGATAAATTTGTGAGATTTAATGAGGTATGAAAAATAATGAGGCACCATACCCACCATGAGAGATCAGTCCATATAGCCAAAACTAGCAGGATGCATGTTAAGCCTATTAGGCCTTGAAGTGACCTAGAGCCAATGGGGGGTCCAACTACACCTATAACTCTTGGTGAGTTTTATAGATGGATATAAAATGTTCATGGGATGAATTTAGACATTTATAATCCATTAATATGTAGGTAAATCCATGTAAAAGTTAATTTTGGACTTTAAGACACATTAAGCCTATAGGAAATGGAGAAACAAGCTCAATATGCTAGTTTTAAATGCCCATATTTTATCTAAGGATGCACATAGAGGCCAAAGGAGTTTTGAGAGGTTAGTATGGGTCCTTTAAGTCATGTTTATGGAATTTTTTGGTAGTTTTAACATCAACAATTTATGAATAAAACTTAAGGACAAAATGGACTTAAAACCCTATTAAACCCTGGATAAAGACTCAATGAAGGAAATGAAGTTGGAAATCTACTCAAATGACATATTTTGAATATAATTATGATTGGATGTTGTATAATACTTATTTAGGATCCATACCACTAGGATTAGCTATACAAAATTGTATGGATGGAGTAAAAAATAAGATATTTTTTATGTTTTTATGCATTATGCAGGCAGGTTCCAGGAGGTTTCAAGGGATGAAATCAAATATGGAAGGAATATTAGGACTTAAGATAACTCGCCATGTCTATTTAGTGATTCATAAAAACTCTTAAGTGTGACTTTTATAGCTCTCATCTCAGCTAGTCAAAACTAGAATAATGAACATGATAGTAAGAAGGGTGAAAAATTCAAGTGGAAGCCTTTTTAATGTGTTTATAATTCCTCTAAGAATATGGAGAGTATTCAAAAGTTTCATAAACTCCATTTTATTAATTTTTATGGAAAATTGATGCCTTTTTGTAAGCCAAGTGTGTAAGGTGTATAGAAGAGGAGTTTTCTTAGATTGTAGATGGTGATGGCTCATTTTCAAAAATTTCTAGATGACTAGGAATGAAACAAATGCATGAGGAATCATGTATTAAATCATTCCCTCTTAGTAAAATCATTATATCTATCCCTATTTATTTTTGGTATGTTTAAGCAGGTGTAAAACATGAAGGTAATGTTTTGAGCCAACACAAAGAATTTCATGCCACTTTCTAAGAGTTTCATGCCTTGTATGGACACTTGTACTTCCTAACCTTGCATGGTATATTTAAAATATCCTTTTCATGCATAGTTAACCTCTTATATTATCTTTAAAATTATCCAAGTGACCTTTGGACTTCCATTGTCTTGCCCCTCTCCCAAATGCTATACATAATGACTTTTTGGGTTCTTTTGAGTAGATCCATTGGTTAATGGTGAAAACATAGCCAATTTTGTATCTAAATGTCTCTTTAATAAATAAAAAATTAAAATTTCCTACTTAAATGTTTCATAATTAAGTTTGATTCCAAATATTATTGATCTTGTCTAGTAAAAAATGGTCTTTTCTAGCGTGTTATCTTTGATTGTCCACCAAGTATGTAGAAGAGTAATTATTATAGGTATTTTTTAGTGTTATTTCTTAGTGTATGAGAGTTTTAAAAGTGATTTATTACTATATTATTAAAATTATTATTAATTATCCCTCCTAAACTTTAAATATATGTCTTGAACCTAGCAGTGAAACATTGATGTAACAATCTATCTTGAGTTGTGAGTTATGTGTGAAATAAGCTTTGATTTTCTCTAAGTAGTATAAGTTCATTCAATAAGAGGAAATTTAATATTTTTTCATCACCTTTTAGATTTATAATTTTGTCTTATTAACCCTTTTCATGCAAAGTTGATAAGTGAGAGAGTGCTTCAAAGAGTGCATCAAGGGAACTAGCCCTTCTAGAGATTCATCTCACCAATTGATTACCCATAGTAAGTGATATGTTTCCATTATGCCACTTGTATGAGGAGAGATGAGACATATCCTCAAGGGGTAAAAATTCAAGTGACAATAGTATTTTCCATCCCTAGTGAGACTCTAAGTCCTAGAAGATTATCTAATATTAGTACTAGTCTTGGCATATTTATAGTTATAAGAACATCTACATTTAGTACCTAGTGACACCAATAAATTCTCAACTCTTTAGTTACTAATAAATCCTTATTTTCCATGACAAATGTGACCACTAGGTCTACTACTAAAGGTATACATTTTGAGTTTGTGTATTTTTCTTGTTATTCTATCAAAATATTCAGATTTGTGAATACTAATCCTTATTCAAGGGAGTTGGTGTTTAAAAATTCCAATTTTCTACTTAGTTAAAACCATAAAACACATAATCTAAATTACAATATGGCTATAAAATTTCCTTTTGTATCCTTCACCAAATCATCTACTTTGAATTTTGCCCAATATGACCAAATTCCTAGAGCAACCCTTAAAAGTGTTCCATATTTTAGAGGAGAAAGTCCTATCACTCCCATTTAACATATTGAGAACATGGAAAACTTATGAACCATCCATAATATCACTCTAGAGAATGTAGCCATTAGGATATTGGCTTTGTCTTCCAAAGGGAAATCTTTAGATTGGTATGGAACTCTACCTTATGCTTCCATTACTTTATGGGATGAACTAGGAAATCTATTGTCTAAGAGGTTTGAAGAGAAGAGTGATTATTTATCACTAGCTGAGCAATTGACTACTATCAAGAGGGATCCTCAATATTTCATGTAATATTTTAACTCTAGATTTCAAAAGACATGGGATAGGATCCCAACCTTCATGAGACCAACTCCAAATTATGACTTTTTGTATTACCTAAAAGCATTGAATAGTGATATAACCATGATGATCCAATCGATGGGTGGGAATAAACTACCTAGTGCCTATGAGATAAATATTAATTATGATAATTTTCTTGTTCAAGTAGGGAAGATTACTCCTAGACCACCAATGCAATTGTTCTTTGAGTTGCATCCTCCTAGTTAAATTACATTACCTATTTTGGCTCTTTTTCCTAATAGTCAAGAAAAGTATACCCTTGATCCTACCAATGAGATTAATGAATCCAATAGTTTTATTCAAAGTGTTACTAATGAATTGGTTTCTCTCAAAAGGCAACAAGCTCAAAATTATAGGCCTTATCATTCCTATAATCAGTTTGGACATGCAAGTAGTCCTCCTTTTCAAGGTAATGCTCAAGGACAAGGTCAAATAAATCAAGCTAGAACTTACCAAAGATTTAATATCAATGCCCCATCATCTTATAAAACTCTTTTTCCAACTCAAAAAACTTTATTCAAGAACAACCATGTTATTATTCCTATGACCAAAATCAAGGCCAAGTTGCATATGTCAATGCAATGCCTAGTCAAGCCATGATAATGCAAGATAGTCAAGCACCTCAAGTTCCCACTTTTGAGGTGCAAATAAAAAATGGAATGGAAAATGGACAAGAAAAATCTTATTCTAATCTTATGAATCATTTAGAGGGGGAATTTTGTGACATGAATCATTTAGGAAGTTTAAACAATGTGAATGCTAGTGTGTCCTCTACCACTAGATGTAAGAAGACATATGTAAAAGAGACACAAGGGAAAAATAAAGGACATATTTTGACTCCTCCATCACCCTAAATAGTAGGAGGGTATAACTCATCTCCTAAGGTGCAATAAAATTAGAATTTTTAGAATATAATGCCAACTCCTACACATCCATCTTCCCATGATACACCATAAGGTACTAGTGCTTCCAAAGAGCAATTCAAGATGAACAATAATTTTATCAATGTTTTGGATCAAATGAAGAAGTTACACATGAATATTTAATTATGGTAATAATTGGAAATATCAGGATAAAAATATATCCTTAAAAATTAATTGCTTAGACTGGGTAAACAAGTTAGATTAGCTAGGATTGAAAATGTTGTTTTGGTGAATGAAACTCAACCCATTGATGGACAAGTGAAGAAAATTTATAAGACTCCTCATTTTTATCTATCCTTGATCCTTTATCATTGGTTATTTTTTAGCTCACAATTATATCATAGATAGTGGGATTAGTACTTTAGTTATGCCCAAGTCAATAGTGGATAAACTCGGCCTCAAGTATGAACAAATGGTTAAAGGAGTTCTATAAATAGATGGATCACTAGAAAATACCTTGGGAGTAGTCAAGGATTTGAATTTTATTTTACATGCTTATCCTAATTTTTCCATCCCTCATGATTTGGTTGTTGTATATTTACCCTCATACTTTTCTCTTTGTTTGTCAAGAGAGTTTACAACCAAGATAGGTGGATACTTGACAACCAATTAGTCATATATGGTTTTTAGGATAGAGTATGGTACCAAGGTAAAGATTGAATTAGAAAAAAATAATCATAATAATTTAGATCCCTACCTACCTAAAGTTCCAATTGTTAATTATGTTATTCTTGACGAGGAAAAACTTCACATGGATCAATCTCCAACTTCTTCTCTTGATGGAGTTTTTGATTTATATCTATATGAATGGGGAGCTGAGCACTATGAACATGATACTTATAAATTCATAAATGAAACTATTATTTTATTGTATTGCCTTCATGAAGAAGGATATTTCATGCCAAATTTGGTGAAGCCAAATAAAACTATAGATGGTTTATGACAGCTATTCTTTGATGGATCAAGAAGCAAGGTTAGATCAGGTGGTGGAAAAATATTAGTTTCTCCATCCAAGGAAAGGTATTAATATAATTTCATATTTAAATTTAGTTTTACTTGTAATGTGGTATAATATGAGGCCCTCATTCATGTCCTTGAGTGGGCTAAAAAGAGAGGTGTGAAAGAGTTATAAGTTTATGGTGATAGTGAGTTGGTTGTGAATCAAGTGAGAGGTCAAAATATGACTAAGAACTCCTTAATTAAGTATTATAAGCATAGAGTGTGGGATCTTGTGAAATATTTATAATCTATCAACATTTAATCTATACCAAGAGAAGATAACAGACATGCTAATAGGTTGGCAACCATTGGAGCTTGGTTTGATGTTTTAAAGGGGATAAGAGAGGATAAGAACTATCCTCATCTCAAATTAATTTTAAGGCCATATATAGATGATAATTTCACTAATTTAAAAGTGTTTGATAGTGACCAACAAATATCTCTTTTTTTAAAGAGGAGGCTGATTTTTCCTCAAAGAATCAGTCCAAACTACAACAACAATATGGAGGGCAGATTGTATAATTAAAGACAAACTAAGCTCTCTAAGGAATTAGTCACACTTAAGAGTATATTTAATGATAATGATAAATTTAATAAGGAAAAGGTAAAAATTTATACTAAGAAAGAAAACTATTAGAGAGTAAAAATCTTCAAAGATAAGTTGCTTGTTCTTGGGAAGGTATGTACTAGAGAAGAAAGATATGCTTTCATTGAATTATGCAAGGAATTTTCTGATGTCTTTGCATGAGAATATAGTGATTTAAAAGGATTTGATCCAAACTTATATCAACATAACATAGATATATATAGAATGCTAAGCCTATTAAACAAAGACAAAGGGCAATCAGTCCTAAGATTGAGCCTCTCATGAGAAAGGAGTTTATAAAGTTGATTGAGTCTAAGATAATTTTTCTTATTAAACATTCATCTTGGTTGGAAAACTTAGTATCAATAAGGAAGAATAATGGGGAGATAAAGTTATGTTTTGAATTTATATATTTGAATATATTTTCTTTGAAGGATCATTATCCTCTTCCTTATATGGAATAAATTTTACAAGTTATGGAAGGTAGTGAAAGGTTCTCACTCCTTGATGGATATTCAGGGTATAATCAGATTTTGGTGAAGGATGAAGATCAATACAAGACAATATTTACCAATAAATGGGGCATATATGATTATAGGAAAATGAATTTTCATTTTTATAATGTTGGGGAAACATTTCAACATGCAATGGATATGGATTTTCAAGGTTTAATAAATGATATAGTGTTGGTGTATCTTGATGACACCACAATTTTTTTTAAAGATAAAAAGGATCACTTGAATTATATTATGAATATTTTTGAGACATTTAGAGAGTTTTTAATCTCTACCAATCCAAATAAGTGTGTGTTTACTTTCCATTAAGGCAAACTCTTAGGACACATTATCTCAAAGAAAGGTCTATCCATAGATCTTGAAAGGGTGAGTGAAATCTTGGCATTGACTTTGCCCAAACACAAGAAGGGTTTGCAAAGTTTAATTGGAAAAATAATTTTCATACAGAGGTCTATTCCTAATTTTTTTAACTTATTCAAGCCTCTAACTTCTATGCTAAGGAAAGATGAAGTGTTTACTTGGATAAGAATAAGTAAGGAGAGTTTTGAAGAGATCAAGCAAGCTATTGTTGAAGCTACAACTCTTACAAGTCTTGATTTATTAAAGGAATTGAACTTGCATACCTTTGGAAATAAATAAGTAATCTCTACCATGCTCACTCAATCAAATGAATAAAACGTGGAGCAGCCTATTGCCTTCTTTGGTTAAGGATTGGAAGGCTATGAGGTAAGATACACTTGTGTAGAAAAGCAAGTACTTTTAGTTGTTATAAGCCTAAATAAGTTTAGGCATATGTTATATAACAAAAAGATTAATATATTGGTACCTCATCTAACTATCAAATACTTCCTTTTGATTAAAGATTTGAATTAAAAAAGGGATGGTTGGATTACAAAAGTAATGGAGTATGATGTGGAAATTAAAATAACTAAGCTAGTGAAAGGGAAGGGGTTATGTAAAAACCTTGATTCAGATTTAAAGGAATAAAAGGAGTATATTTTAATCCTTGAAGATGATACTATGACAATTTCATCTTCATCAATGAGGAGTTGGACACAAAAGATGATCCATTTTCTTCAAATCGATGAGCATCCACATGGCCTAGATAGATCCAAAAGAAGGTAGTTCCAATTACAATCTATTAATTATGTAATTTTTGATGGAGTGTTGTTTAATAAAGACTTATTAGGTGTAATATTGAGATGTGTTAAATTATATAAAGTTTAGAAAATATTATTTGAGTTTCATGATGGACCAATTGGTGGTCACTTTGCTCTAAGAACCACATCTACTAAGATTATGAGAGTTGAATATTTTTGGCATAGTTTTTTTAAGGATACTCATGCTTGGGTAAGGAAATGTCAAAAATTTGCCATCTTTGATGGGGAAAAAAATCTTTAAACCTTACCTCTTCATCCAATACAAGTAGATCAACCCTTTATGTAATGGGGTATAGATTTCATAGGCTTAATCAACCCACCTTTTAGTACTGGTCACAAGTGGGCATTAACTACCATAGATTAATTTAAAATATGGGTGGAGGTTGTATCTCTCAAGGGATCAAATGAAAGTTTAGTTTTAGACTTCTATGAATGCATAGTGACAATATTTTGGGCTCCTTCAATAATAATTTTAGACAATGCATTGGATTTTTTTGAAATGAAGACAAGTGAGTAGGCTTTGAAACATGTTATTTATCTTAGTAATTAACACAAATATTATCCATAAGGGAATGGAATCACTGAGTCCACTAATAATAATCTAATTAGGATTATCAAGAGGACAATGGAGGAAAAAAAATAACTTGGCATTACAAATTGAAGATAGCTCTTTGGGATGATAGAATCACTCCTAAAAGAGAAATTGAAAACTCACCATATACACTTGTTTATGGAAGATAGGATAGATTTAATATTTCACTTGAGTTACTAGCTTTTGATCTCACTTACTAGGTGGATTTGATGGAAAATGAAAGCATAAAGGTTAGATTATGTGAGTAATGGAGATCGAAGAAATAAGGGTTCAAGTTATGCACACTATGAGGACTCATAAAGATAAAACAAAGAGATATTTTGATAATAAATCCATGCTAAGAACCTTATAAGAAGGAGGCATTGTTTTAAAGTGGGATGAAGATAGGGCTAAGCGTAGAAAACACATAAAGTTTGATGCCTTATAAAGTGGCCCTTATGTCATCACTCCATGCAAAAAACACAATGCTTTCCAACTCTCAAGGTTGGATGGAGAGGAGATTCATATCCTAGTCAATGGTATATATCTTAAACATTGCTACTAAGGTTCTCCTCTCTCCTTGTACATAGATTCTATTTTTCTTGTTTTCCCTAAGTGCTTATGCACATATGTGAGTCATGTTGATGTCTTGATTTATTTTGTGTTTGCTTGGTGTGTTTTGGGAAATTATTTTCTATTTATCTTAAAAAATTAATTGACTCCCTTAGCCCATGGATAGATAAGGTGATTAATCTTTAGTATAGTAGGCATACTACCCCTATGAGTCACCATTTTGTTGACCAAATTTGACTTCAAGGTTAAATTTGGACACCTATAGGTAAAAACCTTGGTTTTTAGATGTTTTATGGGTATAATATTTTTTCATAGGGTATTTTATAAGTCTTTTTATGTAATTTAATGCCACTTTAGCCTTGATCATGGTCTAATTAATTTATATGTCACTTTGAGTCATTTACAAGGATTTCAGGGGTCATAAATGAAAGTGTCAGTTTTTAAGGTGCCAAAGTGTCCTTATTTCCTTTAAAACATCCAAGAAATAAGATTCCATATTAGGAATGTCAGTCTCATCTAAAACTTGTAGGTTATCTAACTGAAGATCAAGTAATCAACTAAAAAAGAGGAGTTTGGCACTTGTACGGCCCATAAGGGAAGGTGACACATAGGAGAAGGTCATGAAATGTATATTAATATTCTGAAAACTAAATTACATGATTGAAATTCTTTGTAAGTTCCATTTCTGAGCTAAAACCATTTTGCTCCTTCTTTGCCTTTCTAGACACACAAAAGTGGTTAGCAGGTTTGTACTTAATATGACCAATTGAGGAGGTTTCAAACCAAAAAAATTTGGGAGGTGAAATTAAAATTAGAGAGATTAATTTAAATAATAAGAGTATAGGTATTGGTTGACCATGATTTATGAACCATCTCTAACAAGTTGATTATGTTTTTTTGCTCACTATTTCCAGCACCCTATAGATTTTACTCTAATTTGGATAAGTCCATAAAATCAAGTTGGTGATGTTAACTCTAGGGATTTTGGATATATTTTACAATTATATTCATGATTGGTTTTATATTTCATGGTGTTTTAATGAATAAGTCATCTCATGTTGAAGGAAGGTGTCACCATGTGAGGTCTCAGTCAAAGTTCTTGTTTGTAGAATGTTGGTTCTTTATAGAGGTATCATGTAGATGGAATATGGTTTCCCATATGTCTCAAGGCCATATTATCACATATTTTCATGTTTTATTTCATCACACCATGTTTGAATAAATATTCACTCTTGCCTTTCTCATAGTCAATCCTTCACTCACTATTACTTATAGTCATATGTATAGGGATTTCCCAACTTGCTCATGGGCTTGTAATCAGGGTGTATCATTTTTTCAAAGTCATTAGGAGCTGAGAAAATTTCATTTAGATGTTTTAATAAATTCAAGGTTGGTTTCAAGCTCATGCACCACACCAAATAGTCACTAGTTATCCCTATCTGCTCTATAATAAGTGTTTACAAGAGGTTTTCATGTTAGAATAGATGTTTTGGATATTGTATTAAGATCTCTATAATGACAATAATACATGTGAGGGATTGAAAAAATTAGTTTAAGCATGTTCATGAGACCATAAATCCACATATTTTTCTCCATTCCATACTCACTACCTACATACAACTCATTCACACGTACAAGAGTCTCCTTGATGACATCATGTTGAGATGGAAAGTTTGATAGATGTTTCAATCTCATAGATTTATAAGAGTAAATTAGATAGATTGGTAAGGTCATAAAATTGATCACTAATATTTATCTCTTTCTCACTATCTAAATTTGTATCTAATGCATTTGTATGTGCAAATGCCCACCTATAGGTGGTACCATAGAGCCATGAAGGCACTTGTATGGAAGGTTGGAATATGGTAAGGCCTCATCTTGAATTTTAACATGTTGGTTGATCATGAAAAACCTATTTGAGGTGTAAAAAGGGAAAAATAAGGTGTAAATCATTTTGGAATAAATAAGGACTAAATTTAGGGATTTTTCCCCAAAATTTGAAAATAGAGATCCAATCCCTTTTGTAGATATCTTGTAACAAGGTCAAAAAGATTTTTGAGGAATAATAATGGCCATATCTTATATAATTTAGCATAGAGAATAACTATGACAAATATAAATCCAAGAGTATTGATGGATCTTGATTTTTTGGGGCCTCAAAGATGCCTTTTTAAGCACTAAAACCCTACATTCATATATACATGATTTGAGGTTTGAGTGACCATTGACATCCTAAAGAGAAAATGGAACTTACTCTCATGTGTGGAATGGACCTACTGATGGAATGGTGTAAAAATGAGAATGAATATCATTATTATGATATTTATGTATAGTTTTTAAATCTTTATGGACACCTACAAGTGTCCCTTCATAAGAAAAGGTTTACCTATAATTGGGTAGGTAGACAATGACCTAAGCATGGTGTCTTAGTGATGATTTAGACCATTCAAGGTGAATACAGATATGAGTAGATTATAGGTGAATTTAAATATTTAAGGAGGCTATTCACACATCATGACCAAGGTAAAATTAGGTAAATGTGAACCTACAAGAATCAAAGAAGTAGGGTATCATAGTCAAGAGAGAGAACTTAGTTTGGTGAGCTCAAATTGCATGTAAATGGTATAGGGAGAGTTGAAATTATGAAATTAACCTATGATAACCTTATTTAAGACCATTATGACCTCCATAAGATTTTTAGTATGTAAAATAAGCTTACATATACTCTTCAAGGTCCTATATGCACCTATAATTGAGTGTTTAGTCTTAATGAAGGTAAAGAGATCAGTATGCTAAGGAAGAGAAAGGACGTGTAAAAAAAATTGAGAATGATTAATGATAGGTAAATAAGGTGTTTTCACAAGCTCCAAGACTCATTTCAAGTTGATCATCTACTCTTCATACTATCCCAAGGATGACAGTCCATATAGTTGCACTAAGGGACTCATATTGCTCAATGGGTAAGAATGAGGAATCTAAGGGAGAAGAGTGGCTTTGTGTGAATGTCAAGATTATTGAGAATTAATTTAATGTGGATAAAATTTTGAAGAAACATAATCACATAGGATTTATCTTGGAGAGGTCATTCTTAGGTGGAAGTGAAAAATATAAAAAATAGTCCTTTTTGGAGGCCTTTTTTGGGCAAATTGAGTTGGTTAGGTGCTTAAATGGGAGAGTCTATTTTAACCCTTTGGTAAAAATATTAATTATTACCTAATAAAAATTATAAAACCTTTAATTTTACTTGAATATGAGGGATATATCTCACTATTTTGTCTCAAAGGTTAGCCAATCAAGAAAATCACAGTTTTGGCAAAATAAGCAAACGAAGCCAAAAAGGGTAATAACTAACAATTTTTTTTTTGACCCTAGAGGAACATATTTTGAATTTTATGGAGGGTTAATGGGTGATATAAAACACTAAATAAATATCATACCTCTCAAAATGGTCAAAATACTCTTGCACATAGTTCAACCAAGCAAGCTCTAATTAGGCCTAGTTGGTAAATGAGAGGAAGAAATGAGGAGTGATTAGAAAGTTGTGTGATGAATTTATTATATTTAATGAGGTATGAAAAAGCATGAGACACCAGCATAGGCATGAGATATTAATCCTAATATACAAAACTATCAAGATGCATGCTAAGCCTATTATGCTTTAAAGTGACTTAGAGCCAATTGGGGGTCCAACTGCACTTATAGCTCTTGGTGAGTTTTCTATTTGGTTGGAACATGTTCATGGGATGAAGTTAGACATTTTTGAGCCATTATGATGAAATTAAATCCATGTAAAAGTCAATTTTGTAATTTAAAACACATTAAGCCTATAGGAAATGGAGAAACAAGATTGATAGGCTAGTTTTGAATGCTCATATCTTCTCTGAGGATGTGAATGGATGCCAAAGGAGTTTGGAGAGATTAGTAGCGGTCCTTAAAATAATGTTTGTAGAATTTTTTGGTAGTTATAATTTCAAGGATTTATGAAAAAATATTAAGGACAAAATGGACCTAAAACCTTACTAAACCCTGGATAAAAACCCGATGAAGGAAATGAAGTTGGAAATCTGATCAAATGACATAGTTTGCATATATGATGATTAGATGTTATCTAAGACTCTATAAATTTCCTTAACATTATGATTAGTTGTATGAAACTATACAGATGGAGTACAAAATAGGGTATTTTTGATAGTTTTGTGCATTGTGTAGGGTTTAGGAGGTTTCAAGAGATGAAATCAAATTTGGAAGGGCTATTAGGACTTAATATAACTCCCCATGTCCATTTATGATTCATAAAGACTCGTAAGTGTGCCTAATAGAGATATCATCTCATCCAGTCAAAACTAGTATAGTGAACATGATAGTGAGAAGGGTGAAAACTTTAAGTGGAAGTTTTTTTAAGGTGTGTCTAATGCCTCTCAGACCATGAAGAGTCTTGAAAAGTGTCATCCAGTCCATTTTATTAATTTATAGTTAAAACTAATTCCTTTTTGAATCCAAGTTGTAAGGTGTGTAGAAGAGGAATTTTCTTAGATTACAGATGGTGGTGGCTCATTTTTAGAAGTTTCTAGATGACTAAGAATGTGACCAATGCATGAAGAATCATGTATGAAACCCATAACTCTTAATCAAATCATTATATCTACCCCTAGTCAATTTTGGGACATTCAAGTAAGTGTAAATGATGAAGGTGGTTTTTTGAGCTAACACAAGGCATTTCATGCCACTTTCTAAGAGTTTCATGCCTTGTATGGATACTTTTACTTCCTGACCTTACATTTTCCATTTCAAATTTCCTTATGATGTATACATAACCTATTTTATCAGCTTGAAAAGTGTCCAAGTGACATTTAGACTTCCCTTGTCTTGCCCCTCTCCCAAATTTGATATGTAGTGACTTTTTGGGATCTTTTGAGTAGCCTCCATTGGTTAATGATGAAACCCTAGCCAATTTTGTATTTGAGTGTCTATTAAAGCAATAAAAAAGTGAAATTTCTTACTTAAATTCTATATAATTGAGTTTTATTCCAAATATTATTGATCTTGTCTAGTAAAACATGGTCTTTTCTAGCATGTTGTATTTGATTGTCCACCAAGTATGTAAAAGAGTAATTATTATAGGTATTTGTTAGTGTTATTTCTTAGTTTATGAGAGTTTTAAAACTGGATTATGCCTATATTCTTTAAATGATCATTCATTATCCATCCTAAACTTTAAATATACCTGTAGACACTAGAAAACTATGTAGTTACAATTTTCAATGACTAAATGCCTCGAGGCCCCACCTTAAAGACCACCTAAACCTTCCTTAACCTTAAAAAAACCCTCTTAACCTAATTAAATAACTATTATTCAAGTCACATAATATTATTCAAAAATACTATTTAAAATGACTATTCACTATCACTATTCATTATGGGACCCACTATCATTATTCATGATGACATGGTAAGTGGCATGGTATGTGACATGGTAAATGACATGGTAAGTGACATGTCAAGTGAAATGGAAGGTTATTTGGGAGGTGATATGGCAAGTGACATGACCTAGAAGTGAGGTGGTTTAATGTGGGACATCATAGCCCACTTGAAACCCTTCCCAAAGTGCTTGATGACCTCATTTAAGCATCACAAGGCCCCCTATTGAAATATGGATAATTTTCCCTTAAGGTACCATTATTAAACATTTATTTTACCTTCATACATGAAATTAAACTCCAAAATAAGATACCTACCTCTTTAAGACAAAGGGCACCCATTTCTGACTTCTTAACCCAAATGGGACACTCACCAACCTAAATGGGAATCCACACCCACATATTTTTGAATAATTAATCCACCACATATAAAATGGTGACATACCTCTATTATTCCTCTTTTGGCATGACTCTTCACAACATATGCTATAAATACCTCCCCTCTTCTTCACCTAGGGTTAAGTTAGAAAGTGGAAAATTAGTATTTTTTGTTATTAACATTTTGTTTCAAGTTTTTGGAGGAGGTTATCCACTTGAGAAGGAGTTAATCCTAATATTGGAGGAGAAAATATTCAAATCATCAAATCTCTACCAGAATCACTCTGAGATCTCATCAAAAATATCATCAACAACACCATCATCAACAACCATCTCAAAGGTAACCTTGTTTTTTATTTCATTTCAACTTATTATCTTATTTGGACTATTTTATCTTGAATTATAAACCCCATTATTGGCCTATTATTTCTTTAATTCTAAAATATAACCCCTTTACCTCTTCTTTTTATCCCTTTATCCCATTTACTTCATTTTCACCTTCATCCTATTTATCCTTTTGCCCCTTTACCCATTTGCCACTTTTGCCATATTTGTTCTCTTGACCATTTACCTCTTTTAAAACCTTACCATTTTACTATTTCAAACATGTACCAACCTAAAATAAACCATCCTTTTGACTCTTACCAAAATCATAACCCTTAACTTGGCCAATTTTTAGCATTAGCATTATTCAAACTAATTGCTTAAGTTTAATCATCTTAGAGAAGTATTTTGGTTTATTAATTAATTTGATATTTTTAGTCTCATTTTTATATTATTTTATGATACTCTTCATTCATTTAATCAAAATTAACTTGTTTTAAATTAGGTGGGTTGAAAGCCTCCTAGAAATCTTTCACTTTTAGGATCTAGCTTACACTAGGCAATCCACCCATCTCCTTGTCTAACAAACAAGTGTGTGATGGTATTTTATAATTTGTAGGTATTATTACCTATCTAAAGAATATTTATCCACAATCATTTCGATTCAATGTGTGCAATTTTAACATGTTTTTATACACACCCCTTATCACTAGTTTCATTCTTCTAAAACTAAGAAAAAGTAAAAAAATAGAGAGAAACATTTTGGCACACCTGATGGGACCCCTTATGGGTTTGCAATTTTTAGGAATATAGTTACATTTAGTGAAAGTTAAATGATCTTACATTTTTGTTATTTATAAATTCTAAAAAAGAAAAAAATATTTCCATTCTTCTTTTCTAAAAAAAGAAAATTCATCCTAGGGATAGGTTGCATTTTACATCTTGCATTTAAGTGAATTATAGTTATTCCTTGTTTGCATGAAAAGACACCAAACTCTTATTTTGGGTTAAAATTGAGTGCATTCATTATATTTCCAGATTAATTATTAGCTTACCTATATTAGTTAAATGCATTAAGAATTAATCGTAGCACACATATGTTACACTACCAAACCATATGCACAAATTAAACATCAAAACTTATTTGAGATAAGGCCCACTAGGATTTCATCAACATTTGGATCACCTTACCATATCTAGTGATCTCACATGGATTTAATCACCAAGAGGAGGACCCACTCTATTCTTTGGTAGAGTATAAACTCTAGACAAATGGTATATATTGGCTAATCATCTGCATTGGATGTAGGATTGCGAAGTGAGGGGAGCAAGCCCCCAGTACCAGGCCACATACCCAATCTAGTGTAGATTATTTGAGCACAAAAATTCAACCTAAAACCATCCTTAGATGGATTTTCTTGTACATGACTTACAAGCTAATTTCCCCTTTCACACTCTTTAAGGCATAATCCAAAAGTGATTTAAAATAAATCTTAGGATTAATTAAACTTTTAGTGTGTGATTTGATTACATTATGTTTTTATTTATTTTCTCATTATGTGAGGTAATAAGTTCATTATCCATTTCTAAATTTCTCATATTGTCTTAACCAGACAACAAGTGAAAAACTAAAACAACCCACCACCATCTTCTTCTTCATCCTCATCCATGGATTATACCTTAGACATTGATAGATCATCCAATGCTTCACCACACCATTCTCCCCCACCTACAATGACTTAAATAATTCCTAAAGGTGATTCAAAATTTGACACCTTTTTGGACAACAATCTAGTTACTTTACAACACTATCTTAATACCTTAGCCTACCATATTTCAATGGCTTCAGTTCCTCACATGGATCCACCTTATGGTATGCCATACCACCTCATGGTTGGTGTTGCATCATCCTACCCTTCTATTAGCCAAGCTTCATCTTCTACCATCAGTTCATCTACCACCACCACCCAAACTCTTGTTACCCTAACCAATACCTCTAGCATTAGCTCAACTTTACCCTTTGTCACTTCTACCCCTTTTGTCAATGAAATGTTTTCCACACCCATTTATAACATTCCCTTTAGTTTAAACAATATACCAACCTCAACCCCTTTTCAAAACTTGGTACTCTCCATACCATAAACACTTCCCCCTATTAGCAATAGGGTCACTATCTCTCAATAACCCACAAACACTTTAGCATTACCAACCCAAACCATGCCCCCATCAACCAACCCAAATGTGCCCCTAAACCAACCATTATTAGTTCCTCTACAAGCCCCCACAACCTCCTGTTAGTATATCCCCAACCTGTTAGGATATATTACACCTTGCACCCAACCCTTAATGCTTATCAGTCTTACAAGGACACTATCTCAACCTCAAATTACCACATACCAATTCATAGCTACAACCCAACCTTATTAAAACTTTCCATCAAATCATGCAACTACCCAACCCCAACCCAACCTGATAAAAATGATTATAGATAAGATGACCTAACTCAAATCATCTATCTCTAGGTCCCATAATCTTTTATCCTACAACCAAATTTATAACAAACCTATCAACCCTTTTATCCTGATTCATGTTTATCCTCCTCAATGGGAGCTTCCCAAATTATATAAGTTTTAGGGGAAGGATGATCCTCAACAACATTTGAGGGCATTCACCATTCTTGATACTTGATTACCTATGATGATGCCCTCCTCTAAACCTTTCTTATGTTTTTATCAAGGCCTACCTTGGATTGGTATAGTTCCCTTCCTAGACATTCTATCTTCTCATTTTCCCAAATCACCCAAATTTTCTTAAAACATTTTTCTATCAATATATCCAAGAAGGTCTCCATAACTAACCTCTATTCTATCAAGTAGTTTGATGATGAATCAATTACTAACATCATTAAACAATGGTGAGGCCTCATTAATTAATTATACTTTTCACTACCCCAGATAGAACTCATTGTAATTTTCTCTCAGGGATCACAAAACACATCGCTCCCACCCTTTAAGTGCAGACATTTAGAAACTTTGATGAAGTGTTCACAATGGTGCACAAAATCAAGAACTGAGCCACAGATGAGGGTAAATTGAAATTGTAAAATAAGAATTACACTTTTAAACCCAATGAAACCTCTTCCTCCAAAAAACTAACCAACTCAATTCTAAATCCAAAACATCTAAAAATGTCGTTGTCTTGAAAACTACCCCACCTCCATCCATTAACCAACCATGCCAAAACACACCTTCCAATTTTTCTTAACCACCAAACTAAAATCAAAGCCAAGTTCCCCCTAAATAATTCACCCCTATAGGTGAATCTGATGACTCTATGTTGGATAAATTGCTAAAATATAATGTTATTCAACTTCCATCGATTAATCCACCTCAACAATTTGACTCCTCTCGCCCTGTGCCTGGGTAGTAAAATGAAAATGACCATTATGCTTTTCATGGGTCATCAGACATGACATAAACTAGTGTAAAACTTTTAAAAGTCTTGTCCAAAACTTGATTAACAATGGTGAATTGATGTTTGAAAACCTTAATGCACCCCCCAACCATTCTCTCGATATTTTTCATAAACCATTCCCTAACCATATTCCACCTACCCAAACCCATGATAATTAATTTAAACCATATTCATCTCACGAGGCACACATAATAAACATCATCATAAATGTACCCATGGAGGGTGATCCTCATGTTCCCATTTCCTCTTCACCAACCTCACCTATGGAAGAAGCAAATTTACCTCTTACCCCTTTGGAGACCCAAGTAGAAGGATCTATAGCCCTTGATTCTCCACTTGATCAAACCACATCCATGCCCACCTCTCTTTTCATAAAACTAGCCATTGATCAAACCACCCCTTCCTCTACCCCACTAAGTGAAATGGTAGAGATCTTGTCTTTTCCTTTGGACACCCTAGAAAAAAAAGGAGTTGGGATCATACCTACATGCTCAATCAAGCAACATTCCCTCTCTTAATCACCCCACAAGCAACCATTGTTTTGGAACCTTCTAGATCAAGTAGAGATGAAGGAACCATCCCCCCTTCTTCATGCAAGGTCTTGACATTTGAAACAATATATCAAGGAATAAAACTCATTTATAAGCCCTTTTCTCAATTAGTACAAAGTTTAGAATTTGCCTCACAACCCAACCTAGATAGAACCACTTCCTACCATCTTTTAGGGATCCCATACCAAAATAAAACCAAACCCTCAACTTCATTAGCATCTAATTTCCAACCTATTACCACATCATCAAATATTTATTTCCCCTAAGACATGAGGGAACCATATCACCCACCTCCACCTAGATCATATCATAATCTTCTATCTAAAATAATCAAGAATCTGGGTATCCTTCCCACGCCTAGCATCACCCATCCCCCCCATAAAATTAGGCCTAAACCCCTCTAGGATACCTAAAAACCACCAACCAAGATGGACCAAAGGGTACAATTACTTAAACCTCATCCTCAAGTTAGACCTATGCCACCTCCTTCTCATTTGCCATCTATTTTGGGACCTCACCCCTCTACCATCCTAGTCACTTATTTTTATTCAATTAAATCAACACCATTTTCTATGCCTACCCCTCCAATACCGACATCATTGAGTTATTCATTATTCTTAGCTAATTTATCCCCCTCTACTTTTCCACCTATTATCAACCCCCCATCCTCTACTTCAAAACCATCTAGTTTTAACTCAATCATAGCTAAGCCAACCCAAACTAAACCATCTACCAAAATTGGCCAACCACCAACCCTCTCTAAGGTTAAGACCATGCCTAAGAAGCTTCTTATTTCCCCAAAAGCAAATCAACACCCTCAACACCTCTAAAGGAATTTTACTCTATTATTTTATAAAGGTTATTGCAAACCTCCTCCATTAAAGTTCCACATATTAAACCATTCACCTCTTTTAACACCAAACCCTCTTAGTTCAATGATACTCATATCTATATGTACCATAGGACACTGGGACATAACATAGAGAGTTTTAAAGCTATCAAATCTCTTGTTCATCACTTACATGAAGATGATGATCTATCATCAAGTGAACCAATTTCACTTACCTTACTAACCCAATTGATAACCCAACCAATCTAACCACTATCCCAACCTATGTTGACTTCCTCACTTTCATCTATAGGTAAGGGTGAGGAGCCAAAGCAATCACTTAGTTCAACTAAGCCCATTGTCCATACCATCCACATGATTACCTAATCTCAATAATAATAGAGGGGTAAAGGAAGAGCCAATGTGTCCATTACATGGACATATCCTTTGGATTATTAGCCTCCTAATTGGGACCAAACACCAACACCACCACCTAGGCCATCACCTAGACCCAGAGTCTCCATCCTATGTATACCTCCCACCAATTCCTATGCATCCATTCAATAAACCATGTTGAAGTAACTTCATCAAACACTAGTGTAGATGAGATTTTATAACTTGATCAATACTTCACCTCATCATCATTAGGAATTATGCCCTATAATCCATTAATGTTTAGCAAGATGACCCTCAACCCCTTACCTCCTTTGATGTGACCCTCCAACATTCTATCATTATCGCCTTCCAGGATTTTGAGATACCTATAACACACTATGAGGAATCTGACCCACCTCTATTTGTCATCGTATATATCAATCACATCCACATCAAAAGGGTGATGATTGATTGAGGAGATAACATCAACATAATCTCCTCCCATGCTTTTGATCAATTTTATTTACTAAATAATATCATGGCTAAAAGCACAATGGTTCTTTACTCCTTTAATGACACCATGAAAACTACCTTAGGGATTGTTGTTCTTTAAATATGCTTGGGACCTCACACTATCCCTAAGCTATTTTATGTTGTACAGGGTGAATTCTAATATAACATTCTACTCAGATGCCATTATATCTAGGCTATGAGTTGCATCCCCTCCACTTTAAACCACTGTGTTAAATTCAAACATGAAGGGAAAGTCATAAATATCAAGGTCGATCCTAATCCTTTTACATGTTTCAACATGACCTATAGGCCTAATGATGTCCTTCTTCCATCTTCATCTCCCTTACAGTTAACCAATCCCATTAACATAATTGCACCATCAACCACCACCCATAATGCTTCTACCTTTAATAATAGTGAAGCCTCAACTAGTGCATCTATCCCTTCTTCCTAGATTCCCATTGAGCACTCCTTGACACAAACTTTCTAATGCCTTTCTCTTAGGGAGTACCAACTTTTAGCCTTAAATGCATTTCCCACTCAAGAATATGGAAACCTTTAAAATGGCCCTTCTTATGACCACAACGTAGGTACCATCATCCCCTTTGGACTTCCCAATAATTGAACATACTTTATCTCTAGGGGACTTGATCAACCACTCCTCACTCCTATCACCACTCCATATATTTAACCTTTCACTTCTGATTTATCCTATCTAAGCAACCTAGCCTTCATAATAACCTATCTTCACCACTATGCTTGGAAAGGATTTGGTATGGACCTATACGAATAAGGACATCATGAATTACCTATTATTAAGACTCAAAAATCTTGTGAGTTCTTTGGGCTCAAGTTTGAACCACTAGAAGAACCCACCTCACCAAAACCTATTGATATCCCCACAAAAGAGATTCCATCTTTTCCTAATACATCTTATTAATTTGGAGACTTTGAAATCATCCCATCCAACTTTTTTTTTTATTAATACCATTAATTTAGGCCCATTGGCCCATTAACATGGTGGCCAAACTAAAAACTTTCCTCTCATCTACCCCAAAATGATCAATCAAAATTTACCCACCATCTGTACCATTTAGTTCTAAGATGAAAATTCTATCCTCACCTACCTTGGTACAGGTGACTCTCCCATCCATAAATCCTTCCCTCTAGAGAACTAAACCATGCTTAATGAATAAACTATTGATGTTAACTTAGGAACCCATGAAAATTCTCATATCATTAAATTGGGTTAATCCTTAGACTAAAATGAGAAACATGATTATCCCACCTTTCATTTAAGACCATAACATTACATTTGCTTTTTCTTATGAAGATATGCCTAGGATTGACCCCTCCATCACCCTTCATAACATTGTTACCCATCCAGAGGCTAAGCTAGTATGGCAAAAGCTTCACAAAATACACCCTCGTATAACTCTTCTCATCAAGGAAGAACTTCAACATATTGTATCCTTCAACTTTATTCAACCGACTGACTACCCATAATGGGTCTCTAATATTCTTCCTGTTACCAAAAACACTAGGGGTGGACTCTGCCTTTGTGTGGATTTTTGAGACCTTAACCTTTCATGCCCCAAAGATGACTTTCCTTTACCCAACATCAACTAAATAGTTAACCTTATCATAGGTAATGAGATGTTATCCCTCATGGAAAACTTTTTAATATATAATCAAATCTTGATCACCCCCTTAGACCAACATAAAACCACCTTCACTACTCCTTAGGGAAGCTTCTACTATCGGGTCATGCCTTTTGGCTTAAAAAACATAGGAGCAACATATCAATGGGCCATGAATTATGTCTTCCATGATCTTATTCATAAAATTGTAGAGGATTATGTGGATGATCTCCTCAAAAAATCTAAACACCATAAGGACCATTTATCTTTTTTTATTATCATTTTTGATCGATTGATCTAATTTTGTGTTCGACTCAATCCCAAAACATACATTTTTGAGATTGACCCTTCTAAAGTCAAGGTCATCCTATAAATGACTCCTCTAACAAACCTGAAGTAACTTCATAGTATACAGGGAAAATTACAATCTATTTGTTTCTTCATCTCTCAATTATCAGATAGATGCCAACCCTTTCACCACCTCTTGAAGAAAGACACCTTCTTTAGATGGACCAAAGATTTTCAAAAAGCCTTTGTTTCACTGAAAGAGTACTTGATTTCTCCATCTATTCTTATACCACTTCGGGATGATCAACCTTTTTACCTTTACATATCCACCATTGATCACTCTTTAGTGCCATGCTAGCTCATCAAGATGAACCAAATAAGGAGCAAGCCATTTACTATATCAGCCACATGCTTCTAGAGTATGAGACATGATATACCCATGTTGAAAAGCTTTGTCTCTCTCTCATTTTTGTTGCCTCTAAAATTCTATTAATCACAAAACATATGTTATCACTAACACTAACCCACTCAAGTATATGCACTCCAAGCCATACCAAAATCAGCATATGGCTAAGTGGCTCATGCTTCTAGTTGAGTTTGATCTTAAGTTTCTTCACCAAAAATCCATTAAGAGGTAGGTTATTTTTGATCAATTAGCTGAAGCTCCTCTCCTAGATAACCAACCCATTCTATTAACATTTATTGATGACTCTATTATAACTCCTTCTCAGGGAGAACCCTCTTACCAAATGACCATGTTTTTTGATGGCTCTAAATTCCAACATGGTGGGGGTGCAAGAATAATTCTCATACCCCTTCATGGTAAACCTATTACACTATCCTTTAAACTTGAATTTTAATGTACTAACAACATGGAAAAATATGAAGCTTTGGTCATCGATCTCCAAACTGCTCTCACCTTAAAAATCAAAACCATTTCTATCTTCAATGATTCTCAACTCATGATTAACTAGGTTAATGGGTCATATCAGTGTAAAAATGACATTTTACAAAATTATAAGCTCCTCATTAATGATTTTTTAACATATTTTGACCATTATCAAATCCAATTAGTACCTCGATCTACTAATAAATTTGTAGACACAATAGCCTCTCTTACATCTTGAATACTCTCTCAACTTGTAGAATCTAAACTATTTTTCACCATCTACCATTTCATTAGGCCCTCAGAAATTAGTTCAAACCTTTCAACCATATATAGTGTGGATACATCTCCTTTTGATGTCTGGTATGACCAAACCTTTAATTAACTTAACCTAGGCATCATTCCACTTGACCTCTCAAAGAATGCTTAGAAGGCCTTTGTGTAGGGCACCTCTCATTATACCATATTAGGGGAATTCTATATAAATGTGGTTTTTATGGTCTTCTCCTTCATTATTTATGTAGTCACAAAATTCTTCATGCCATTAAAGAAACACATGATGGAGTTTTTGGGGGACATTTTAGTGGCCTCACTATCACCAAAAGAATCCTACACCTAGGTTACTATTGGCCTACCCTCAATTAAGACTATTATGACCATGTAAATAAGTGTTTTAAATGCCAAAAACATGATAACTTACATCATGCACCCACTCGTAGCCTTTAGGTATCTATGGATTATTGGCCCTTCTCATAGTGGGGGCTAGATCTCATTAGATAAATCAATCCTCACTCTTCTCAGTGACACCAATATATCATCACCGCTACATAATATTTCACTAAATGGGTGGAGGCCATCCCCCTTATCTCCATCAAATCTTGAAAAAATTATAGATTTTATCAATCATCACATTATCTGTCATTTTTTGGTCCCTCACAAAATCATAATAGATAACAAAAAATCATTCAAAAATAAAAAATTTTAATCCCTCTACAATGCTTTTGGCATCAAAATCAACCATTCCTCACCATACCATCCATAGGAAAATAGACAAGTAAAAGACTCCAACAAAACTCTCATCAAAATGTTGACCAAAGTTGTAAGTTTTTTAGGTTGAGATTGGCACATACATATCCCATTTGTTTTATGGTCATATTGCACTATTATCCAAACTAAAATACATGCTACACCTTTTTCCCTAGTCTTTAACATAGAGGCTATTCTACCTCTTGAAGTCTAGATTCCCTCTCTTCATATTTATTTACATGAAATCATGTCTAAAGAGTATTATTGTCAAGAATGCCTTGCACACCTTGAATTACTTGATAAACATCACCTTGTTTCCCTTAACCATCTTCACATCTATCGAGAGCATATTACCCATGCTTATAAGAAGCATCTCAAACAATGAGAATTTAATATCAAAGATCTCATCCTAAAAGAAAACCAACATGGAGAAGAGTAAATGAGGCAATTTTTCTTTCAATTGGCTTGGACCCTACATCATTACCCATAAGTATGGATCAGGAGCTTATCATTTATCCTCTCTCGAAGGCAAATTGAAACCTGAGCCTCTCAATGATTTGCATCTACATCTATTTTTTTGTTAAAGAAAGATCAAGCTCATCTATTTATCTAACTTAAGCTCATCCCTTAATTATGAGATTTTAACCTTCACCCACATTCCTTCTCCCCTTTTAAGGACAATTGATTACAACATAGAATCATGTGACTAACCATCACAGTCATGGCCTAATCCTAAATATGGGTACCGCAGCTCTACCCATAGAATGGTTCTCATAGATACTTTTCATCTCTAACAAGATTGAATCCCATGGTCATTGTCTCTCAAAACCACACCCTTTCACATATCATTGGCCTTCTTGTGTAAATTTTTTCCTTCATAAAGGTAACCCTCTGAACATAATTAGATTGGTCCATGTCTAAACACATTTCATCTTACAACAATTACTTGGGTCAATATATTAAGCATTATAGACTACTCCCTTAAAGAACAACTACCCAAAAATAAAATAAAAATTGCCAACTGTAAGGTAGATTGCTCCCTTGAAGGATAGCTATCAAGATCATTAACCAAAGACAATAATCTTAGACCACTCCCTTGAAGGATGACTAAGTTAACTTTATCAAAAGTAAAGTGATTTCCTGGAAGCTTCCCACATCGATCAACTTCCCATATATAAATAAAGTAAAAGACCCACTATTGTAACAAATTCTAAATCTATAATCAACTCTCCAGCAACATAATAATTTAGAAGCCACATTCAACTTCCACATGTAGACTTATCACATCAATCAGTCTACATCTAGCATATGACATGGACTTATCTATTACCATTCTTAGATCACCTATAGAAGGGTAAAATTAATTCACATGAGGTTATAATGCATATCACCCATTACCCTTCACACCACCTATCACCCATATTCCCTTTAGACTATCTATAAATCAAGGGATATATAGCTTACTTAACACCCTATGATCAAGATTTTTTTTTTATCGACTAACGACCGCTCATGTGCAACATGTAAAGGGCTTATATTCATTAAGACGATCCCACTTTGGGTTTTTTTTAGTCCTTATCAAAAAAAAATCATTGTGCCCTATTCTCAATATGCTTGGTTGGTATTTTCCTCATGACTTTTACCATCCAGTTTTGCAACAACAATAATCATTATTTTTACATTCAGTGAGATTATAACAACCATAACCATACCAATCATAACCATAAACATAACATTTATAAGTATCCACACAACCTTAAGCATGATACCATTTAACCAGTGACATCCAACACATTTTGTACATAACAAATTGTGAAATATTTTATTTAGAGTGTGAAGAATTGCATGACACATACATAGTCATTAGAATACACATGTCCTAAATCACATGCATACATTATTTTCTTACCTAATCATTAGATTGATTATCTAGTGACTCTAGATTTATGTTTGTCCATCCTTCTACTTGATTACTCCCAAAAATTATGTTAACATGTATACATTGACATACCTTATGAAGAAATCATCATTTATTTAAGAAAGTTTGCCTCATGAGCTAAATGGTACCATTAGTGCAATATGAGGGGATGGCACTCATTTTCATTGTTTTTATTAATATTGATGATGAATGGGGTAGAATAAGGTAGTATTAGTGCATGGAGGGACATACACCATCATTTGTAATGGAAAGTTGAATGATGATTGTGTGAAGGTAGATGTGCTCATATGAAGGACATGATTTGATCCTGATACTGGTCCTTTTCATAATTATTTAAATATAATACCTATCCATTCTTCCTCACCAACCTAATTTTCTATTTTTTTGACTAATAAATTCATATGATGTCATTGATTCCCTTGAACAATATTTCCATTGGAAATGGTTATGTCTACCTACCTTTTCACATGGACACATCACCCTCGATATGATTGGTCATCTCGATAAAGCCATTATGCACTATCATGATATCTTTTTGTTGCCCTTATTATCTGATTCACATCTCATGTCTTTCCTTGCTTTGTCATCTCATGACCCTTGTAGGCCTAGTGGTTATTTGAATCATTATCACCTTTGGCTTGGTTGGCATAAATTAGCTTCCGACCATGGGGTGATTTAACGATCACACCTTTGAAACTACCACTATTATTGGTAATTCCCAAATCCTTGCCACTATATAAACTCTTCCATTAGAGGTAGGATACCATGAATTCACAATAATACATTCACCTTCTTGTCCCCTCTACCCTCCTCTTACTACCAACCCATTTTAATAAGCTTTGAATGGTAAACCCCAACCATTGGTAGTACTTACTCCAATATGGCAGTCTTTTCTTTTGTGTTAGTTAAATGTTCATTTGTAGTAAGGGAACTACCATATTCTCTCAACCATACATATTCTTATTAGTTAGGCCCAAACTAGTAGAACTAATAAGTCATTGGTTCCATGGGTCTAAGATAGAGGATGTAGACATTGCCACCATTTGTCTAGCCTACCCATACAACTCTTGGGTCAGGCAAAGGTCCATCCTCTATTGCTCACCACACTTCTATCTTCCTTACTTATAAAATCTACTTGAACATTAAATAAATTCTTTTCAGCTCATCACTTCACTATTTACCTTAAAACTTGGCTCGTAGCAATGATGAACCTTGGACAAAGTGACTTTGTAGATCTGAATAGACCCCCACCTCCTAAAACTTAGCTCGTAGTGGTAGACACTATCTCCAAACTCCTACCCTCACATAATTTAAGGTGTAACCTCCTAAAAAATGCACCTCTTCTTTGGATTAGATCCATTGAAGGTCATTTGTGGTACTTAGAATTGTGTTCCCTTCTAATTTATCCTACCTTGCCCATCCATATCTCTCATCCTACAAATTTGAGATCATTATGGTAATTATTTACCAATCTACACCATTCAATTTTATCGACACCACCAAAACCCAAAACTATTATTTTGAAAATCCTTCTCCCTCAGGCCAAACTAACCCATGTGGTCCATCAAATTGGGGTAGCCAATTTGAACACCACTCACCCAAACCTTGTTGAACTACATTGACTTGATGTCTATGGACTATGTTGTCACTACTTCACTTTTAAGGGTAGCTCAACCACTAACAACTAATTCCCATCCCTTTTTTTTCTCACTCATTTCCATCACTAATAGTGCCCTCTTATTTAGGTCATCCTACATCAAGGAAGCTTTGAATTCTTTCTTCAACATCCTTATGTTTTAACACCATATAATACTTCCTCTTAAGTTTTTCCCCCATTGTTGGGATTACTACATCAGCCTGAGGTCTTTTTGGAATATGTAGGTAGTGCTCAGTTACCGAGGTCAGATTAGCCACATCTTTTATTTTGTTTTCCCTTCTCACCCAAAATATCTTCTTCCACTTCTCTACCTATCCCCTCACCACCTCCCTCTCTTTATCTTGTCAATCTCTTTTAACATAAGGGTTGATAGCCTTCCTCATTAACCCCTTTTATCTCCCATAAAACCACCACCTACTTTGCCTCACTAACCTCCTTATCACCTTTTATTGTGCATACTTCATATCTCACTCCCTCACCCACTTCTCATGTTTTGGTCTCTCTCTCCACTTATTACCAACCTTTTCCTTTATCCCCTTCAACTTCTTTCACTATCCTCATCATCTCCCCTCGCCCTTGGCTATTTGTCATACCATATTTATCACTCTCTTTTCCTCACCAATTCCCCATCATATTGAGCATCTTGCAAGATTTTTGTTTCTTCTATTACTATACTTTTTATTTACGTGTACCACCACTCTCTAGATTTTTTCCATTTTTCCCATTGTACCCATTTTCCATTCTTCTTGTTTGATTTTTTTCCATCCTTTCATCCTTTTTATCTTATTTTTTCCTCCACAACTAGTTTCTCCTTGGGTATTTATCCTTTGAGAAGCCTTCCATAATTTCCTCTTTTCTTCTTCTCAATTCTTACCTTTTACCTTTTATGTTCCTATTTCCATCTCAATACTCACTTGTCTTTCACATTTATGTGAGTATACTTGCATTTTATCCCTACTTCAATTCTTTCTTTTTATTCTTATCATCCATGATCTTCATTCTTTATCTTCATCTCATTTACTTTCATTATTTTCCATCATCCTCTCCCTTTTCTCCATTTCCTTTCATTTTTCTCATCTTGAGGACATTCCTTGTTCTTCTTGATCTTTTTTTCCCTCCTATATGTCTATGTCTGGATCGTTCCATCCTTCTCCACCTTCATCTTTATATACGAACTCATCATTTCCTCTACCTATCCCTTCATCCATCTCCTGGTCTACCATCACCTCATCCCTTGTTGGATCTCCCTTATGTTCTCTAATTCAACCTCCACCTCTTTAGAGTGTAGACACTATTTGTGTCACTTCTACATCTCCTTGTCTACTTCCTCATGTCCTCCACACCCTTACTTTAATGCACAAAATCCATAAATTTCTACCTCATTTTATTATTATTATTATTATTATTATTATTATTATTATTATTATTATTATTATTATTATTATTATTATTATTATTATTATTATTATTATTATTTTCCTCACTCCATATTCCAAAACATCTCAATCTCTTTCTTTGAATTCCCTTAAAACTCAATGCTTACTTATTTTGGGGTCCCACTGACTCAAGGGACAAGGGTTCAAATCTTTTCCACTTCTCATTTACCCACTCTACTACTTTGCTTCCCCAAATTGTTGAATTATACCCTTCCATAGCCTATTAATGACATTGTTGTGAAGTGTGCATAATGCCAACTTATTTGGATGGTGATGAAATAACCCATAAAGTCACCATGAAAATTTGAGTAATGCCAAATTTTCTAAAGACTGGTAAAGCATATTTCTCCTTTTTTCAAAATGGTGACAAAAATTTCATGCTTGATTATGCTTATCTAAGGCCACAGATTCCTTTTGAATATTTGGTGTAATCATCTAATTACATCCTAGGTAATCTCATCCACCATTTATACCAAACCAATCAAAAAACTATTTGAGACCCATATTTCCCACCCTTTGGTGCTTCCATTTCTCCAATGTCCTTCAATTGGACCTAACTACATGATATCAAATTGAGGTAACCAAGTTAATCAAGACTCTTCACCTCAAAAGAACTACATTTGGCCTAACATTATTTTTAGATTCATATCCATGGAACTATGTAAGTAACATTCACTTTACAAGTGCATCTAGAGTCAACTCGGCCATTCCTTTGCAACCCATACCTGATCCACCCATGCTTTTACCACATCCAGCTTGACGTTGGTTGCTTTTGACTCAGAACATTGACATGTTTTGTAAAAAAATTTGATCACAATGAACAAACTTACCATGTTGAAATTTTGAAGATTTTTACAACCTCATGCATGACCTAACCAATTATTTTGTTTTTTAGGATCACTTCCTACTTTATATACTTACAACCAATACTAAGCTTGTCTAGATGACTTGATAGGCCTAACTCAATCAACTATGACCAACACTATAGACTGGTTATCCCTATCACATGTCCTTCTAGGATAGACCTTATTGGTAGATTTAGTCTCTACACAATCTTGACTATTGTGCTTAGACACATTTCATGAACACATTGGTATTTCACATGCCCAACTACCTTGTGGCAACACTTAGTGCCTCCCCACCAACTGCTTATCAAACCTACACCTGATTTAACCTTCCCTCATCAACTCTTAGTTTGAGGGGGAACACCTCATCCCATATTCAAAGTACCTTGACCTTCCACCAAGTGAATCATTTTCATTTTATAGCTTATTAATTCAAAGCTGCATAACAAAAAGGGGCAAAACGTAGACACTAGAAAATTACACACTTGTAGTTTTCAATGACTAAATGCCTTGGAACCCCCCATAAATACCCCCTAAACATTATTAAACCTTAACAAACCCATATTAACCTAACCAAATCACTATTATTCTAGTCACATAATATTATTCAAAAATACTATTTGAAATTACTATGCAAAAGTACTATTTACTATCACTATTCATGATGACATGGCAAGTGGCATGACAAATGACATGGCATGTGACATGGAAAGTGACATGGAATGTGCCATGTCAGGTAATATGTAAGGTGATTTAGGAGGTGATATGGCAAGTGACATGTCTTAGAAGTGAGGTGGCTTAATGTGGGACATCATACCCCACCTGGGACCCTTCCCAAAGTGCTTGATGACTTCATTTAAGAATCAAAAGACCCCCACCATTGAAATATGGTGAATTTACCCTCAAGGGACCATTAATAAATATGTATTATACCTTCACACATGAAATTAACCTCTAAAATAAGATACTTACCTCTTTAAGATAAAGGGCACCCATTTTTGACTTCTTAACCCAAATGGGACACTCACCAACCCAAATAGGAATCCCGAGCCACCTCATTTTTATTAATTCATCCACCACATATAAAATGGAACCATACCTCTATTATTCCTCTTTTGGCATGACTCTTCACAATATATGCTATAAATACCCCCTCTCCTTCACCTAAGGTTAAGCTGAAAAGTGGCAAATTAGTATTTTTTGTTATTAACATTTTATTGTATGTTTTTGGAGGAGGTTATACAATTGAGAAGGAGATCATCCTCATCTTTGAGGAGAAAATATTAAAATCATTGAAACTCTACCAGAATCACTCCAAGATCTCAACAATAATATCAATAACAACACCATCATCAACAACCATCTCAATGGTAAACTTGTTTGTTTATTTCATTTCAACTTATTATCTCATTTGGCTTCTTCTCTTTTGAATTATAAACCCCTTCCTTATAATATTATTTCTTGACTTATAAAATATAACCCCTTTACCTCTTATTTTTATCCCTCTATCCCATTTATCCCATTTACTTCATTTTCACCGTCATCCCATTTATCATTTTGCCACTTTACCCATTTGCCCCTTTTGCCATATTGTTCTCTTGACCATTTACCTATTTTTAAACCTTACCCTTTTACCATTTAAACCACTTAACAAACTCAAATAAACCATCCTTTTGGCCCTTACAAAATTACCAAACCAAAATCATAACCCTTAACTTGGCCAATTTTCAGCATTAGCATTATTCAAACTACTTGATTAAGTTTAATCATCTTAGCAAATCATTTTGGTTTCTTAATTAAATTGATATTTTTAGTCTCAGTCTAATGTTTTTTTATGCTACCCTTCATTCATTTTATCAAAATTAACTTGTTTTAAAGTAGGTGGATTGACAACCTCCTAGAAAGCTTCTGCTTCTAGGATCTAGCTTATGCTAGGCAATCCACCCATCTCCTTGTCTAACAAACAAGTGTGTGGTAGTGTTTTCTTATTTTTAGGTATTATTCCCTAGAAAAAGAAGATTTATCCACAATAATATAGATTCAATGTGCACATTTTTAATAGGCTTTTTTACACACCCCTTATCGCTAGTTTCTTTCTTCCAAAACTAAGAAAAAACAAAAAAATAGAGAGAAACAATACCTCTTGAACCTAGTATATGAAACATTAATGTAACAATCTGTCTTGAGTTGTGAATTATGTGTGAAATATTTTTTTTATCTAAGTAGTATACGTTTAGTTAATAGGAATAAATTCAATATTGATAAATCACCTTTTAGTTTTCTAAGTTTGTATTCTTAACCCTTTTCATGCAAAGTTGATAAGTGAGAGAGTGCTTCAAAGAGTGCATCAAGGGAAGTAGCCCTTATAGAGATTAATATCACCAAATTATTACCCACATCAAGTGAGATGTTTCCATTGTGTCACATAGATGAGGAGAGATGAGACACATCCTCAAGGGGTGTAAATCCAAGTGACAACAATATCCATAGGCACCTATCCTCCTACTAGTGCTAGAACTATTAGCCTCAGAAGGTAAACCTATACCAAATAATTTATGTAAGATAGAGTGACCCCTGCATCTATAACTCCTCATACATAAGCATAGGAAACCTATGGTACATGGATGTATCTCATTGAGGCTCACTCCATAGGATAATAGGAGTTTCTAGATTTATCTCTCATGTGACATGGGAAAAACATCTCAACCCCTCAGGTACATCCTATATGTAGCCAAACTACCTAAGTACCTAATATGGGTAGTAATTTTCTATAATATGGGACTATATCCTAATCATAAAACATATGGTAGTATTAAAATCCATGTACCATCCATATTTAAACTAATATAATTGATATGCAAGGTATGACCTCCAAATGAAAAATTATGGTATCAAATCATCAAACATCTAATGATATAATATGATATCTCCCATGTGACCACACCTGACTAATCTGAGACCAATTATATGCTATAGGTTACTTTATATCACATACTCTATGCATCCCTATTGGTCACACAATTGAGATGTGTTCCAATCCCTAGACCATTAAAAGAGTATAAACCCCAATGCTTTGTCCACCTTGGTATGCTATTGTATGAAGATCTCTCTAGAGATATGTCAGAATAACTATCCCCTAAATAAAAAATGTAGAATCCTCAAACATGCTCCTCACTATGCCTTTAAGGCCCATATGGAAATACTTTCCACTCTTATTAGACAACAAGATACAATTGACAATGGCAATTAGGAAAACAACCTCATTAGGAAATCATCAATGAGAACTGGTAGGTAATGCATCCTAATTAGGAAATCATCTAGTTGAATGTCTGTATAAGTCTCAATGAGGTCTATGTCAACCTTCCCATAAAATGTGGGGATAACATAATAATTACACAATTCATCAATAACTACTTGTTGTTGTACTCATGGTGTCTAAAATAATTATCATTTATGCATCAACAACTTGAGGATACATCATGTATCCTTAAGTGTAATAGTATCCTCCCTAATAGGAAAGTGAAATGTAGATGTCTCATTATGCCAGTGCTCAACCAACATGCTCAAGTATGTTTTATTGTCTTAGATGATTTTCATCCATTTCACATCATGAATATATAACATCTATAATAATCTAACCATGTCCTCGGTCTAGATCGACGGGGTTTATAAATAGTGTAATTATCACTCTCAACATGTTAGGATAACTAATCACTCTTGAAATCAAAGAAAAGTTAGTATCAACATAACTCTGTGAATCTCCCTAAGCCTAATCCTAATTGACCCTCTTTAGGAGGTTGGACCCCTATTGGGTCCCAAAATCATTTTTTTTGGCTTCTAGGGTAAAGTCACTATTTCTTAAAAGGTAAAGTTACCATTTGATGATATTGCACATTTTTTGATGATATCACCATTTTCATTTTCATGAAAATGATGACTTCACCTAAAAATGGGTGAAATTATTGTTTCAATAATTTCCACCCACTTTTGGTGTTATCATTATTTAAAAAAATGATGACTTCTTACGAAGTCACCATTTTCCTTGGCAAAGTTACCATTTACCCTAGAACATAAATGGTGAATTTATAATTTTTACCTAAATCAAATAATAAATGCAAAAATTTGACAAATAATGATGAAATTGAGATTACTCACCAATGGCCCATCATGTGGTGACCACATGTGCTCCCTCACCCACTTTGAAATGTGACATTGAACCCCTCTATGGGCTATTTTTCTTAGCTAAATACTCAAAAAATCAAAGGTCAAAATCTTAATAGGCTAGGGTGATAATGACTTATTTTTCACCCTTGGTGAATGTATAGCCAAAAATTTTAATTTTTACCCCCAATGCTTATAGTTCATTGTATGCACTCTAGTAAGTGTATTTTTCACATATGTTGTCTATTTTCTGCACCATTTATTCATATGTGCTTTATTTTTTGGTTGCATTGTAACTAGTGTAACATCTCCATAGGGATTTACTAGAACAATGCAATAATTTTTTTAAAATATTTACACTACTCTTATTCTTTCATTAGATTTTACCACAAGAATCTAATTAGTGAACTTAACATACAAATTAAGTAAATCAATCATAAGGAAACATGTATTAATAATAGTTATTGATCATTAGCATCATATGTTACATAACATAACTGCATAAGGAAAGTAATTATATTGAAATCTAGCCACATATGGTAAAATAATAAAAATAGTATTGTCAATATAAAATAATAAATTAAATTACATTTTCATCAGGAACTTTGCCTATAAATACAATAATAGATAAAATGCTCTATGGAGCTTGAGTCACTCTAACTCCTGTACATTTGAGAATCTCAAGTGTAGTCTCCAAGTAAGTACTAAAATGGGGAGGGAGAGCATCATATGAGCACTTTTACACACCAACCAAGAACCATCAATCTCCCACACAATCTCCTAAATAGGGAATGACCATCTGTTCATGGATGGGTACATAGTGATGGTCCAAGAATCCAAAGAGACATGCTAGTACCCATGTGCTATAAGATTTATACTACATGATGTGTACCATAAAGAAATAAATTATAAACATGATCTCACACAAACATGTAAATCATACATATGAAATGATAATGTCTATCACTTGAATTATATTACCTTCATCTAACATTGGTGGTGATAAGTAAGCCAGTGAAGTCCATCTCCCTACTTAGTACCAACAATGCAAGATTTGGTTAACATTAATTTAAACAATAGGGTTCATGCCATTATTTATATTAGAAATTACAAACACATATTAATTACTAAAATAATTACTACATATATTTAGTCTGTAAAACATATGAATGAAACTCATTCTTATTATTCATCACATAAACCATAATTATGACAAATAAGTTTATCTACCAAATGGGTAGAATACAACTTATTGAAAAGAATTTACTTTCCATAAGTAAAATGTAGTAAAATCACTCATATCAACACATATGGCACATAATAATTTATTATAATATCAATAATATAAAATTAACTTATTAATCCAAAGTATAATCTTTCTTTTCATTATGCTTATTGAGAGGTTTTATCACATAAATTAAAGCATCCTAACCTATTGCATTTATGAATTCATTATTAAAATATATAATATAAAAATAGGTATTCATCAAATATATATTCATACCTACTAAATATATGTATGTTAACCTAAGTTTAGACACATACCCACACCCACACACACACACACACACAACATAATCCCCACATTTCCCCACATCCTTTACTCTATTTTTACCCAAAACCATACATTTCTGATTCATTCTCTCAGGGACACAATTTTTAGAGTCCTTAAGTATACATTTCTAATGTTTTATGTCATATCTATAAAGACATAAACCTAGAAAACTTTAATATCATAGAATCTATAAATTCTTGTATTCAATATAACCAACTGTATCTATATCAAATGTAGTTTGAGGAAGAATATATGGTCAATGGTTTAGATATAAACATCCTATTCAAATTCCATCCCAATCTCTAACTTGTTTTTATTTAAAACATAGTCCTTATATATGTATAAATATATGCAAAATATTCATAACTCATAATGTTTTTAAAGATAAGACACACACACACACACACACACAAAGTTCAAAATTAATATAACCCAAACATAGTTGACATATATACATATGTATATATGCCTTCACTATTATTGTCAAACTAAATGTAAATCAACTTAAGTATAATTGTGGGTATGTTTTATCACATATACACAATCTAAATTTATGTCAAATTTTAATATTAATAATAAACTTACAACCTTTTGGCTTCAACATGCTCCATATTTCAAATGCCCCCCAAACACATACATTTGTGGTTTGAAATATGGAACATGTCGAAGACAAATTTTTTAAAGTTTATTATTAATATTAAAATTTGATATTAAATTAGATTACACACACACACACACAGAGGTATATATATATATATATATATACATGTGTGTGTGTGTGTGTGTACACACACACACACACACACACACACACACACACACACACACACATGTATGCATGTATACATATATATATATCCAAAGAAAATCCTAGTCTTGAATGGAAGCTTCCAAATCTTAAGGCCACAAACGTTTATGATAAACTTTCACCATTTCATTTAATTGCTAAAACCACCATAATTTTTTTTGAAAATGTTATCCAAGTCAAATAAAATGATGATTATAAATACCATTTACAAATAGTTGATGATAAACTATCTGATAGTTAAAATCGTAGTTTAAATATAAGTTTTTACATATTAGATCTATTACTATTAGTGTTTTCCATTTATTTAGAAGAGGTCTGAATGTCAGTATTTTAGGATGTCTTCTTGATAATAGGCATACAAACTTTAGTGCTTGCTTATAGAATGTTGTTCAAACTAGTCTTCATGATTGTCCAATTTTTACAACTATTTATCCAAATTATTTGATAACCATTCATCAAGAAGAAAACTTAAATAAAGTCTTAAAAGTTTTTTCTCCAAACTTATAGATTAGATATGATCCTTAGATCTTGTCTTCTTGATATTAAATATCAGATCATGTATCACTTAAATAACACCCTACATCCTACAGTAAAACAAATTCCTACACAAGGCAAAATCATGGTGTGTTGAGCCATTTGGCGAATGCAGATAAATGATTATCTGTATCAGAAAGATCTATACTTACCGTTAGGTGGGGTTTCAAAGAAGCCCAAAGACATGGATGATGAATAATGGGAAGTTCTTGATAGAAAGACTCTTAGATATATAAGATTGAGTCTGGCATCTACTGTGATATCTAATTTATCACAGGCAAAGACAATGGTAGAGTTGATGACTACTTTAGCAAATTTATATGAAAAACCTTCAGCTTCAAATAAGGCATATCTTATGAAGCAGTTATTTAATTTGCAAATGCAAGAAGGTGGATATGTATCTAATCATCTAAATGATTTCCATGGAATTGTAAATCAATTAAATTCAGTCAAAATAGTGTTTGATGATGAAATTAAGGCTATTTTAATATTATGTTATTTGCCTAAAAGCTAGCATAGCTTGGTAATGGTAGTTAGTAATACTGCATCTGCTTTAAATATTTTAAAAGTAGAGGATGTTGTTAGTGTAATCTTGAATGAAGAAATTCACAGGAAAAGCACAGAGGAAACATCAGGTAACGCTTTAAGTTTTGAGAGCAGGGGAAGGCAAAAAGAGAAGGGAAAGAAAGGGAGATCAAGGTCTAAGTCAAAGATGAGAGGTAGATCCAAATCTAGAAATGGCAGGAGGCCACAATGCTAGAATTGTGGAAAGATAGGGCACATAAGCAAAGATTGTTGGTTAAAGCCTAAAGAAGACAATCAACATGAAGGTAAGGAAGAAGCAAAAGTTGTAGGTATTGCACAAGATGCTCTTATATTCTCTTTGCATAATAATATAGAATCTTGGGTTTTAGATTCTGGTGCATCTTTCCATGCAACCCCTAATAGAGAATATTTTAGTGACTATGTCCATGGAGATTTTGGAATAGTTTATTTAGGGGATGATGAGCCTTGTAAAATTGTTGGCAATGGAAAAGTGCAGCTGAAAATGTAGAATGGCAACACATGGGTGTTGAGAGATGTCATGCATGTTCCCATCTTGAAGAGGAATTTGATTTCTGTAGGAAAGTTAGGGGATGAGGGTTGTACAGTAACTCTCACAGCTGAATCTTGGAAGGTGACCAAGGATGCACTTGTAATGGCTAGAGGTAAGAGAGTAGGTACTCTATTTATGTAATTATGTTACTAATAATTCTCCTTCTATATTATCTACTTCAGATGTGGATGCAAAGTTGTGGCACTCTAGGCTCGGCCACATGAGTGAGAAGGGAATGTCTATTCTTAAGTCAAAAGGTAAGCTTTCAGATTTAAAAAGCATAGATCTAGATTTTTGTGAGCATTGTGTGTTTGGAAAATAGAAGAAAGTGAGTTTTCTCAAGACTGGGTCAACAAAGAAGAAGCACAAATTGCAGCTTATTCACACAGACGTGTGGAGACCAGCTCAGGTTGCTTCTATTGGAAGATCACGGTACTATGTTTCTTTCATAGATGATGCTAAAAGAAAGGTATGGGTCTATTGTATTAAGAAGAAATTTGATGTTTTTGACATGTTTAAGATTTTGAAAGCTATGGTTGAGAATGAAACAGTCAGAAGATTGAAGTGCCTGAGATCTGACAATGGTGGTGAGTTATGCAGCTATAAGTTCAACTGGTATTGTTATATGCATGGAATATGTAGGCAAAGGACGGTTCCAAGAACACCTCAGAAAAATGGAGTTGCTGAAAGGATGAATAGAACAATAATGGAGCGTGTAAGGTGTATGAGATTGCATGCTAATTTTCCCTTAGAGTTTTGGGCAGAAGCTGTGGATACTACAGTGTACCTGATTAACAGAGGACCCTCTATAGCTCTAGATGGTGGAATTTTAGAAGAGGCATGGATAGGTAAAAAGGTAGATCTCTCATTTCTCAAAGTTTTTGGTTGTGAAGCCTTTGTGCACGTTGATAAGGAAAATAGAAAGAAGCTGGATGCTAAGTCTATGAGGTGCACATTTATTGGCTATGGCTCTGATGATTTTGGATTCAGGTTTTGGAATGTAGGAACTAACAAGATAATTAAGAGCTGTGATGTTGTTTTCAATGAAAAAGTGATGTATAGTGATCAGCTCAAGAAGTTGAATCAATTTGGGCAGAGCAATGGAGAATTGGATGAGGGGATGGTCCAAAATGAGCTTGCGAGAAAAATTAATCACAGACAGGAAAACACAGAGATTGACGTCAATCAGGTAGGAACCGACATCGGCAATACAGGAATCGATGTTGGTCATAAAGTGACCAACATTGGTCAAGAAGGAACCAACATCGATCAGGCAGAATTGACATCGGCCAGTAACAGGCCTGGAAGTGACTGAGGTCGGTCACTGTCAGAGAATTTGGGTGGACAACGTGTTATGAATGAGTCTCAGACACCCATCAGGAGGTCAGAAAGGGTAAGTAAACCTCCAATTCAATATTCCCCTTCATTATTCTATTTATTACTAACTGATGGTGGAGAACCAGAGAGTTTTGATGAAGCAATATAGGTAGAATCCAAGAATCAGTGGGAGCTAGGCATGAATGAGGAGATTGATTCCTTGAAAGAGAACCAAACATGGGATTTGGTTGAGTTGCCAGCGGGAAAGAAGACACTGAAGAACATATGAATTTATATATTGAAGGAAGGTGAGAATGGACAGATGAGATATAAGGCCAAGTTGGTAGTGAAAGGATTTGCACAAAAGCCAGGTATTGATTTTGATGAGATTTTTTCTCCAATTGTTAAAATGACTTCTATACGGACTGTATTGTCTTTAGTTGCTATTGAGGATTTGCATCTTGAGCAACTTGATGTTAAGACAGTGTTTCTTCATGGAGATTTGGATGAGGAAATATATATGGAATAGTCGGAAGGATTTGAGGTCAAAGGTAAGGAGAAGCTAGTGTGTAGATTGAAGAAAAGCTTGTATGGCCTCAAGAAAGCTCCTAGACAATGGTATTTGAGATTTGATAGGTTTATGACTGAGCATGGCTATAGTAGGTGTCAATCTAACCATTGTGTGTATTTTAAGAGATTGGATAATGGTAGATATATTATTCTGTTGTTGTATGTAGATGATATGTTAGCTGCAGGATCACACATGCAGGATATCTCTAAGCTTAAGGTGAAATTAGCTCACACATTTGTCATGAAGGATTTGGGAGCAGCAAATAAAATATTTAGCATGAGTATTAAGAGAGACAGGAAAAATCATAGGTTGATTTTGTCTCAAGAGGATTATGTGAACAAGGTGTTGAAATGGTTCAATATGCAATATGCAAAACCGGTAACCACACCTTTGGCTGGACATTTTAAATTGAGTAAAGAACAATGTCCTAATTCACATGATGAGGTAGAGTACATAAGTAGAGTTCCATATTCTTCCATAGTAGGGAGCTTAATGTATGCAATGGTTTGTACTAGACCAGATATTGCCCAAGCAGTGGGAGTTGTAAGTAAGTATATGGCTAATCTAGGGAAGGAGCACTGAAAAGTAGTTCAGTGGATCCTTAGATATATGAGAGGGACCAACAGTAGGCATTTTTTCTATGGAGGTTCAGATACTTCTCTACATGGTTATGTAGATTCAAATATGGCAGGTGATTTGGATGGTAGGAGAAGCACCACAGGATATGTTTTCACTATTGGTGGAACGGTGGTTAGCTGGATATCAAAGTTGTAGAAGGTTGTTGCCTTGTCAACTACAGAAACAAAATATATTGCAGTCATAGAGGCTAGCAAAGAGATGATATGGATGACACGATTCATGGAAGAGCTTGGAAAGGAGAAAGAGAGTTGCAGATTATACAGTGATAGTTAGAGTGCAATTCATTTGGCTAAGAATTCAGGCTTTCATTCAAGAATAAAGCATATACAGCTTAGGTACCACTTCATTAGACAGGTATTAGAGGATAGTGAATTGAAGCTGGAGAAGATCCATACAGATAAGAACCCTGCTGATATGTTAACCAAGCTAGTTACAAATGAGAAGTTAAATCTTCATTCAACTTTTGTTGGTCTTCATGATTGAGTTTGAAGATGGAGGAGCTAGAAGATGTTGCTGTACAGGTACTGGTGCAGCTGTTTATCTCCAAGTGGGAAATTTTTAAGGTGTGGAGCTAAAAGCTTCACCAAATGAGCAAGTTTGCAAGTTGCAAGATTTACACAGTCACCGGCATTGGTCAAGAGTGACCGATGTCGATCAGGAGTCGACTGGGAGATGCCAGCGTCAGTCATGTTTGGCTGATGTTGGTCAGATGTAGATAGGCAAGGACCAACGTCAGTCACCTATGCATCTAGAATGCTATTTTCATGGAGAGAATAGAATGTTTGCATGTTAGGATTAAGTGATAGTCTTAAGTCTGCATCTCTATTTTAAGTAAGACTATTTAAAGCCCTTTATTAGGAGGTGCATCTGATGGCTATAGTTGTATGCTCATGTTTCCTAATTATTATATAATAGGATAGATCTTCATAGCTTATTAGTGGAATGTTGAATTGGACAGTACAATTTTATATGTGTATCAATCCAGGTTGTTGGAGTTGATTGTAATTGAGAGAGAGAGCTCTTGAGGGAAGAGATCTAGAAAGAGATCTGTACATCTGAGAGAGGTGTGGAAGAAAAGAAGTTTATTCAATTGTATTCTTTCGTTAAAGAGTTTAATACAAGTTTTTAGGGTGGTTTCTTGTATCTCTTATTCTTTGCTATTTTTTATTCTAGTTACTTATCATTATGGTTTAATTCTGCATTTATTGCTTTCATATTGTAATCAACATTATTGGTTGATCCCTGACAAGTGGTATCAGAGTGAGGTTAGACGTTCTCAAAGCAAGTTTGACTAATAGATGGTTTAGATCTGGTTAGTGTGTGTTGATTACATGTTACTCACAGGGGTTTCTATTGGAGTGGGAGTATAGTAATGGCAGAAGAAGGTACGCTGAGAATGGAGAAATTCAGGCATAGGATTAACACCACAAGGAGTGTGGTGGGTTGTCTTCAAGATTGAGCTTGAAGAGGAATACAAGCCAAGATATAGATTAGATAATGTACTAGTATAGGTACAGGTGCAGCTTTTTATCTCCAAGTGGGAGACTATTAGGCTGGAGCTAAAAGCTTCACTCGGATGCAAACATGGAGGGTTGCTGAGTGTCACAGTTGCTGACATTGGCAGGCCAACACCAACGTCGAGCAGGGGTCGATAGAAAGCAACCAACATCGGTAGGAGTTAGCCGACGTCAGTCACCTCTAGTCAGACAGGGACCAATGTCGGTCGCCTGTGCGGTTCTAAAACTGGTTTTTGATGAATAGTCAGTTAGTTAAATGGGTTGTTTGCATGTTAAAGACTATGTCAAGTCTTTGAGCCACTTGTCTAATTATTGTATGCATGAGATCTATATAATAGACTCATGGGATGTATTGTAAAGTGTAGAACTAGGAGATTTCTTCCCATGGTAGAATCAAGTAGGATTCTTCATGTATGTAAGATCAGGGTTTGGTCTACAGGGTGTTGCAAGATCATGGTGGAGATCTACATGTGATAAGTAAGATCAAGGTTGGTCTACAGGGGTGTGTGTGTGTGAGGGTCAAAAGGATATCTATGGGGGACCAAGATCCAAGGTGACAGCAACACATCAAGGCACAAGATCATGGTGAGATCTACTTAGAGTACTAGTTCATACTCGATTGTATTAGAAGTACAATGAAGTGAACAACAGCTTGTGTTAGTTGTGTGTTGTGACCTGTATTAAGAGAAGATTACTCTTGAGGGAAGATTACTGGGAGCCCTTGAGGTGTGGGAAGCCTCACAGAGGTGGAATAAGAGTGTGATCTCTTTATTATAATTTCCTTCTGTGAGGCTTCCCACACCTCAAGGGCTCCCAGTAATCTTCCCTCAAGAGTAATCTTCTCTCAATACAGGTCATAACACACAACTAACACAAGCTGTTGTTCACCTCATTATACTTCCAATACAACTGAGTACGAACCGGTACTCCAAGTAGATCCCACCATGATCTTACACCTTGATGTGTTGTTGTCACCTTGGATCTTGCTCCCCCGCAGATCTCATTTTGACCCTCGCACACACACACACCACTGTAGACCAACCCTAATCTTACTTATCACATGTAGATCTCCACCTTGATCTTGTAACACCCTGCAGACCAAACCCTGATCTTACATACATGAAGAATCCTACTTGATTCTACCATGGGAAGAACTCTCCTAGTTTTACACTTTACAATACAGCCCATGAGTCTATTATATAGATCTCATGCATACAATAATTAGACAAGCGGCTCCAAGACTCGAAGTAGTATGCAAATAACCCATTCAACTAACTGACTATTTGTCAACAACCAGTTCTGGAACTGCACAAGTGACTGATGTCGGTCCCTGTCTGACTGGAGATGACCGACGTCGACTGACTCTTGTTGATGTTGGTTGCTTTCTATCAACCCCTGCTCAACATCGATGATGGCCTGCCAACGTCGGTGACTATGACACTCAGCAACCCTCCATGTTTGCATCTGGGTGAAGCTTTTAGCTCCACTACCTAACATAACACCCTACATCCTACAGTAAAACAAATTCCTACACAAGGTAAAATCATGGTGTGTTGAGCCATAGAAAATATTCAGATAATACCAGCTGAATCAATCTCTTAGTCTGATCTTAAGTTTTTAAAAAAATAGAATGTAGACATGGAATTTGTTTAGAATCCTAGGAAATCTTTATCATTTGCCACATCTATAAAAGACTTGTCAAATAAATATTTTATCAGGTTTGACTCTCAAAATGATCTAAAATATCACATGTTAAATATACAATTGCAACAACCCTTGCCTCCAATAAATCCTCACTGCCTGCATCTAAAAAAAATCCACTACCCTCAAGTAGATTCATATTACTGTATTGATTGTCAAAAAAACATAAGTCATCTAAATAAATCCAATATTCACATGGTTAAATGAGAGTTAACTTTAGAAAGGCTACTTGAGAAAAATAAAAAATTATTTTCTAAAGCCAAAAGGATTAATATGGAAGGAACTTCTGGAGAAAAGTCTGCAAAAGAAGAAAAAGGTCATATATTGAAAACTACTCTAGAATATGAATCATACATAAAAAAGGGATTCCCATATATATATATATATATATATATATATATTTGGAAGCTTCCATACAAGACTAGGATTTTCTTTGGATATGTATATATGTATGTATATATACACACACACATATACATATATATACACATACATATATACATACATACATACATATATATCCAATGAAAATCCTAGTCTTGTATGGAAGCTTCCAAAAATATATATATATATATATATATATATATATATATATATATATATATTTGGAAGCTTCCATACAAGACTAGGATTTTCTTTGGATATATATGTATGTATGTATGTATATATGTATTTATGTATACATATATGTATGTATGTATACACACACACATATGTATATACATACATACATATATATCCAAAGAAAATTCTAGTCTTGAATGGAAGCTTCCAAATCTTAAGGCCACAGATGTTTATGATAACCTTTCACCATTTCATTTAATTGCTAACACCACCATAAAAGTTTTTGAAAATGTTATCCAAGTCAAATAAAATGATGATTATAAATACCACTTACAAATAGTTGATGATAAAACTATCTGATAGTTAAAATCATAGTTTAAATATAAGTTTTTACATATTAGATCTATTACTATTTGTGTTTTCCATTTATTTAGAAGAGGTCTGAATGTCAGTATTTTAGGATGTCTACTTGATAATAGGCATGTCAGGATTAGGATCACAATTGATTACTGTGTATAAGCAACTAAACACAGAATTTAACCAGAAGTAACAAGTAACAAAGAAATCAGTAACAACACAAAATTTGAGAGACAATACAATCTTGTATTAAACTCATTCAAAAAGAAAATACAATAAAGAAGATGCCACTTCTTCTCACACCTTTGAGGCTTCCCACACCTCTAGGACTCCTATTAATTCTCAATCAAGAGTTCTCTCTCTTAATTACGGTCACAACAATCAACTCAAACACAGAGTTGTTGTTCACCTCCAACCAGTCAGTAACAATACTGCCAATACACAAGTACTCAAAGTACTTCAAGTAGATCTCCCATGAACTTGCAACAACCTTTAAATCAAATGATCTTACTTACCATGTAGATCTAACATGATCATGCACAACCTGCAAATCAACCTGATCTTACAATTGGAAGGATCTCTTCCTTGTCTTTGCTTACAATACAGCCCCATGAGTCTATTATATAGATCCCATGCAAACAATAATTAGACTTCTAATTACAATAATTAGACACACATCTCAAGACTAAAATTAGTCTTTACATGCAAACAACTCATTCAAAAAACTAACCATTTGTCAACAACTAGTTCTGGAACACACAAGCAATCGATGTCGGTCCCTGTTTGTCTGGAGATGATCGACATCAGCCGATCTCTGACCAATGTCAGTTTCTATTTGTACACTAGATATGACTAACATTGGTTGGCCTATCGATGTCAATTGCTCTGCAACTCAGCAACTCCTCCATTTTCATCCCTGTGAAGCATTTAGCTCCATAACCTAACAATCTCCCACTTGGAAATAAATAGCTACACTTGTACCTATACTTGTACATCATCTAATTTGTTTTCTAGCTTGTAGCCCTCTTCAAAATCAATCTTGAATACCAACCACCACACATCTTGTGGTGTAACACCTATCATCCAAGTCCCTTGCCACATTCAATTCTACATACCCATGTAGAGAAGTGCTTGACCCTGCATCACATGTATACCTACTGCTAGTCCCTCTCAGATACTTGAGAATCCACTAAACAACTTTCTAGTGCTTCTTTCCTAGATTGACCCCAAACTTGCTGACAACACCCACTGCTTGGGAAAACTTAGGTCTAGTACATACCATGCACTTAAAATTCATTATGTGAATTGGGAAACCATTCTGTGAACTGTCCATCCATAGGTGTGCAAACTAGTTCTACATCCCGCATCTTAAACCTCACCACTACCTTATTCACACAATCATCTGGAGACAAAATCAACCTGTGATCTTCCATGTCTCTAGACATTCTCATGCTAAAGAATCTTGCTACTCCCAGATTCCTCATGACACATCTCTGAACTAACTTTACCTTTCGCTCAACAACTCCCTGCATGTGTGACCCTACAACAAGCATACACACCACATACAGTAACAGGATAATGTAGCTAATATTATCCAACTTGATAAAGAAAACACAATGGTTAAACCTCCATTACCTTGCAACTTTCTCAAGACCATATACCCTAGCCTTCCGTCTCACGTGTCCATTCTCTCTCTTATTTGAATTGGGAATCTATTCATCTTTTAGTGCTTTCTCTCTGGCTAGCAACTCTACCAAATCTCCCATTTGGTTCTCATCCAAGGAATCAAATTCCTCATTCATGCCATGCTCCCACTATTTCTTGGATTCTACCTGCTCTGCTTCTTTAAAACTTCCTAGTTCTTGACCATCAATGAGCAATAAGTAATCTAAAGAAGGGGAATAATGAATTTGAGGCTTATTTACCCTTTTAGTCCTCTTCATGGGCATTTGAGACTCCTTGATAGCTTGTTGTCTGCCCAAAATCCATTCTGACAGTGACCATCATCGGTCACCCCTTAGTCTGCATTCGATCGACGTCAGTTTCATGCGATTGACCTGACTGCCATCACTAATTCCCTGACTGACATTGGTCTTAACCTACCCAACACCACCAATTCTGGTCTACACATGACCGACATCAGCACCTATCTGTTTGATGTCAGTGCCCCTTGACCAATGTTGGTACCTATGTTTACCTATGAGTGATGACTTTTTACCCACGAGCTTACTTTGAATCATTCCCTTGTTCAAACTACCCTGCTCAGAATTCTTCAACCCCTGTGACTAATTTTTGTTTGTCATCTTCTCCTTGAACACTAAGGCTTTCCTGTTCTTGTCAAAACCATCAGATTTCCTCTTTGTGCAATAGACCTGATCCTTTCTTGTAGCATGAGGTTCAATAAACCTCACTTTCTTCTATTGCTTACAGAAATCTCGATCTATGCTTCCCAGATCTAAACTTTTACCCTTTGACTCAAGAACATGCATCCCCTTCTTATTCATGTGACCAAGCCTACGAAGCCACATCTCTAAATCTACAACTGAAGTAGATAAACTAGAAGGAGAATTAGTAATAGAAGTAGATAGATAAAGAGCACCTACTTTCTTACCTCTTGCTAAAATAAGTGCACCCTTGGAAACTTTCCAAGAGTCCGTTGTGAGGGTTATCGTGCATCCCTCATCACCCAACTTTCCAATAGAAATCAAGTTCTACTTCAGGATTGGGACATGCATGACCTCATTCAACACCCATGTGTTGCCCGTCTATAATTTCAGTTGCACTTTCCCTTTGCCAACCATTTGACAGGGCTTTCCATCCCCTAAATAATTTCTCCAAAGTCTCCCTAGACATAATCATGAAAAAATTCCCTATTTGGGGATGCATGGAAAGAGGCACTAGAATATAAAACCTAAGATTCCACTTTATCTAAGGAACATACCAGAGCATCCTATGTAACAACATCTGCAACATCTGCTTCTTCATTTCCTTCATGCTGATCTTCTACCAACCTGCAATCTTTCTTTATGTGCCCTGCCTTTCCACAATTCTAGCAGATTACTCTACCATACCTAGATTTAGATCTCCTGCCTATCTTTGACCTTGATATCCCTTTCTCGATCTTCTCTCTTTGCCTTCCCCTAATTTCAACACTTAAAGCATTCCCTGTTGATTCACCTGTGCTTTTCCTATAAATTTTTTCATTCAAGATTACACTAACAACATCATCCACTTTTAAGATATTTGAAGCTGACACAGTATTACTAACAGCCATTACCAAACTATCCCAACTTTCAGGTAATAAGCATAAGATTAAGAGAGACTTAATTTCATCATTAGAAACAATATTGACTGAAACTAACTAGTTTACCAAACCATGGAAATTACTAAGATGACTATGTACAGATCCACCTTCCAACATTTGCAAATTAAATAACTGCTTCATAAGAAATACCTTATTCAAAGCTGAGGGTTTTTCATATAAATTTGCCAAAGATTCCATCAACTCTACTGTTGTCTTAGCTTGTGATAAGTTGGAAATCGCAGACGATGCAAGGCTCAACCTTATAGATCCTAGAGCCTTTCGATCAAGAACCATCCATTCTTCATTTTTCATATCCATGGGCTTGCATGCAACCCCACCCAACGGTAAGTACAAATCTTTCTAATACAAAT